>PVLD010003969.1:0-92064 GCA_004027595.1 Dinomys branickii
CTATCTTCTCTATAATTTGGTATTTCCTTTAATGTTTTTGTGTTAACTAATGTGAAGATAACTATGTAATACAACATCCAGTTCTAATTCCCTACTATATTCTGTATAACTTTGTATTTTCTGTATTGTTTATGGCTTTTCTGGTTCATATGTCTCCATTCTTTTGTCTTTAAAATAAAATTAAAAAAAAAAAGAAAAAGGTAATTAATTACTCCCATGTCAAAACATCCAGTAGACTTGGGACATCTAACTCCATGTGTTTGACACAAACAATAACAAAGGGTACCAGGAGGAGGAATAGTTAGGTAAGCAGAGAGCAACAAAGTCAGTTCCCAGACAAAGGGTTGCCTGGTCCTTGAGGAATGCAGCGTTTTCCTGTGCTGGGGTGGCAGCTGCTGCTGTACATTGGTGTATCTTCAATTCCTATGGGCTGCCCACTCTCACTGCACTCCCCATTTAAGGTAGGAAATAACTTTCACCACAAGATTCTCCAGCTTTTCATGTAAGACCATTAAAGAGACTACAGATAACTTTCCTTTCTCTCTTTCCTGTAGCTGCATTTGATCTCTTTCTTCAATTGGTTTTTTTGTTGTTAATTTGTTTTGATTTTCTTCTATGACCAGTTTGCTGCTCCAGAAAAAGCTGCATAAGTTTGAGTTGGCCTGTTTGGCCAACCTTTGCCCAGAGACTGCTGAGGAATCCAAGGCTCTTATCCCAAGGTTAGTACCAGTTGTGAAAAGTTCTATGTGTATTGCATAAATTCCTACAAATAAAATTACTGTGTCTAAAAGGTGTATGAGGGCTGGGTGTAGTGGCATACCCCTGTAATCCTAGCATTCGGGAGGCTGAGGCAGGAGGATCACTACAAATTTAAGGCCAGCCTGGGCTACATAGTGAGTGGAAGGCCAGCTTGAACTGTGTAGTGAGGCCACATCTCAAAAATAAATAAAATAAAAACTGTATGCATTTAAAATTTGGGTAGGTGTGGCTGACATTGAATGAGAGAGCTTTTCTAACAGTGTATGAAATGATGATTCTGTCCCACAATGGTAGCAAGAATGTAGAACAGCCAAGGCTCTTGTATATTGATGGTAGTAGCACAAATTAGTGCAGTTACTTTGGAGAACAGTTTGTGTAAAGTTCAAGGTGAGTATACCCCACTAGGTTATGTATATCCCCATGTTTGCGGCATTGTTAGTGAAAGCAGAAGTCGGATAACATGAGAGTGAGTAAATGAATCATTGTCATACTGTGTTTATTATACAGTAATGAACTAAGATAGCATGGAATAATAATAACAAATACAAAAAGCAGTTTTAAGAGAAAAATTATAGAAGTGTACATATCATATGATGACATTTCTTACAAAATTTAAAAGGAAGGCTAAAGTATAGCTCAGGAGTAGAGTTGGTGTTTAATATCCATGGGGCCCTAGTTTCATCCCAAGCACCAAAAATAATAAAATATTATTGGTGGTGTAGCTCACTGGTAGAGCACTTGCCTAGTATGTGTGAATCCCTGGAGTCCATCTCTAGCACCAAAAAAATAATAGTGATACAAGTAACTGGATATGGTGGCACGTTCCTATAATCCCGGCACTCTGGCTGAGGCAGGAGGATATTGAGCTTGAGTCCTGTCCTGGGCAATTGAGTGAGAACCTATCTCAAAAAACAAAGGTTGGGTGTTGTGGCACATGCGTATAATCCCAGCATTCCAGAGGCTGAGATAGGAGGATCACTTGAGTTTGAGGCCAGCCTGGACTACATACTGAGAGCTTGTCTCAAAAAGAAAAGTTATTTAAAAATAAAGTGGGCTAGAGATGTAGCTCAGTTTAAAGGCTCTGAGTTGAATCCCCAGTACTGCAAAAATAAAAATAATAAAGTTTAAAGACAGATACAAAGAACATAAGCTGTACGTACTGTGAATACATATAGCATAATTGCAGTGAGCAGAAGAGTGTGTGTGGGGCCAAGTGTGATGGCACATGCCTATAATCCTAGTTACCTGTGTGGTTGAGGAAGAAAGCAGACAAGCTTGGGGTCAGCCTGAGCAATTTAGCAAGACTGTCTCAAAATAGAAGGGGAAGGGTGCTGGAAATGTGGTAGAGTGCTGTCCTTTTTTTTTTTGGGTACTGGGAATCGAACTTAGGAACTTGTGCTTGCCAGGCAGGCGCTTGTGCCACTGAGCTATATCCCCAGCCCTAGAGTGCTGTCTTTTATATATTTAAAATATTTTATAATGTTCCTATAAGAGAAAAAGGGTTCATACACTGAAAAGGTAAAGGTAACCTAGTGTGGCGCTGCATGCTTGTAATCCCAGCACTTGGGAGGCTGCCTAAGGCAGGAGGGTTGCCACAAGTTCCAGGCCAGCCTGAACTGCATGAGACTCTGTCTCACAAAACAAAACAAACAAAAGAAAAGAACAGTAAAGGTACAGAAAATATGGGTAAGTGGTACTCAGACAGGAACATGCTTCAAAGAGTATAGAGAAGCTGGATGTCTTAGTTACTTCTCTCTCATTGCTGAGACAAAATAGCCGACACCCAAAATTAAAGGGGAAAAGATTATTTAGCACAGTTTGCAGAGGCTCCAAGGCAGGGTGGCAACAGTTCATGATGACAAAAGACAGTAAACACAAAAAGAGCAGAAGGGGGTTTTCATGGTGGCTAGAAGGTAGCAAAGCAAGCCAGGGAGAGTTAGAGGGAGCGGGGAGAGAAAGCGAGAGAGACTGCTTTCTGCCCCTTTATCCAGACTGCTGGGATTAGGGTAGTACTAATCCAATCAGTGAACTGATTCATCATTCACCTAGCCTTAATCCCAGCAATGCACTATGAGTCAGTCACTCACTGTAGATTCAGCCACCTACGTAAAAATTGTGACCACATGAGGCTTTGGGATGACATCTGGACACAGACCATAACACTGGATGTCATAGCACATTCTTGTAATCTCTGCTGGACTCAGGCTGGGCAGCAGGATTGCTGTGAGTTTGAGGAAAATCTGGGCTACATGGTTCAAGGCCAGCTTAAACTACTTAACAAGACTCAAAAAACAAAAACAAGCCAGGTATAGTGGCACAGGGCTATAAAACCCAGCACTCAGCAGGTCGAAGCAGGAGGATCACCACAAGTTGGAGACCAGCCTGAGCTACAAAGAGAGACCCCGTCTCAAAAACAACTAAAATACCAGATGTGGTGGCGTGCCTGCTTGTAATTCCAGCACTCAGGAGGCTGAGGCAGGAGGATTGCTGTGAGTTCAAGTCCAGCCTGGGCTACAAACTGAGTTTAGGGCCAGCCTGAACTGCATAGTTAAACCCTACCTCAAAAAGACACACCAAACAAAACAACAAAAGTATGAAAAGAATGCTAATTACTACCTCACTCATGTCTTCTTACAGCCTAGAGGGGCGATTTGAAGATGAGGAGCTGCAGCAGATTCTTGATGACATCCAGACAAAGCGTAGTTTTCAGTATTAATCTCCAAACATCACTGAGCTGCTTGGGGAGGAGCACTGTTTCCAGCCTGGATCTGCCTTGCTCAGAGGCAAGCAGGACTTCCTTGGAGGGGACAGTGCGTCTTGTGTTTGGCCAGTGCGCTGTTGAGACATACCTGGAGTCCATGATCCTGAGCCTGGAGTGGTGCGGCAGTGTCTGCCTGGAGCCGCTTAAGCTTCCTGCTGAGAAGGTTGCAGTGTGATGATGTGCAGACCATGCTATCAGCTACCTCATACTGTGGTTTTTGGACCCCACATTATTTTTTTATTCCTAACATTTCATGTTTTAATATTAATGTGTTTGTAGTGTTTGAAAGTAAACAAGAACATAGAAAACTTGTATGGAGAAAAATACTCTTACCTAGATACAAAAGAAAGAAGCTAGAAGAACATCATGTGTATTCTTCCCCTTCCCCACCTTTGAACTCAGGACCTTGCACTTGCCAGGGAGGTACTTATCCCACTGTATCCCCAGCCCCATGTGGATTCTTGAAGGACTAGAGTGTTGATGATGGGAATGCCTGACATCACTGTGCTTAAGGCAAGAGGCGGCAAGATGCCTGTGCCCTATCATGGGGCTATTAGCTTGAAGGAGACTGTCCTCTTTTTTTTCTTGGGCTGTCATGCAGAATGTGGATTTAGAGTGGCCCTAAAGTACTCATTTGTCATCTCAAATTAAGATTTGCATTCAGCCAGCACCTGTATTCCCAGCTGTTTGGGTGCCTGGGGCAAGAGGAATTCAAGAACTGCTTGTACAGCTTAGCAAAGTCATGTCTCAAGAAATTTTCAAGGGCAGGAATAGAGGTGTATGTATATAATTCAGCACCCAGGAGGCTGAGGCAGGAGGGTTGCAAATATGAGACCAGCCTGGACTTGGTGCTTAGTAAAACCCTGATTCCAAACCAAAAAAAAATAAAAATTTTTTTCCCAGAGGGCTAACCCCTGAGTTCAATCCCCAGTAACACATACATACATACATACATACATACATACATACTGGGTTTTTTTCATAGTCCAGATTTAAAGCTGTGAATACTTAGCTTCCTCTGTGTCAGCTTTCCCCTAAGAGACATAATCCTGATAAATTGTTGAGAGCATGGCAGTCTGTTGCAGCTGCTTCCAGCTGAGAGGGCTGTGACTCCTGACTGTAAAGGATTATGGAACTCTCACCCTGACTTAAGGACCAAAGAGTGTTGGTGGCTCTTGGGTAAGATTTGGATTGTATTTGAGGTTGGCACTGCAGTCTGGGTGGCAGGTGAGATACTGGATGAGTTGGAGGTGGCTGAGGGTAGAAAGATGGAGCTGCCGCTTTGAAGGCTAAGTGAGAAGGGAAATAGTTGGGGTCTTCAGTGGTTCACAGGTTGGAATCTCCTATCAAACCATCATGTATAGGTGAATTTGTTGGATCCTGGAAAAAAGAAATTTTGTGAGACAATTAAGTAAATAGGGTCTAAACATAAGAAAAATTCTTGCTAGGGAGCTAAAGAAGGGTGGTAGCTAGGAGAGCCAGCTATTTGGCCTCTGTTCCCATAATTGGGATTCCTGAAGGTGTAGACAGCTTGTTAGATAACACCTGGTTTGTTGCTATAGTAACAGCTTTGTTCTTCGAAAGCCATGCAGAGACCTCCCAAAACTACACTCAACATACCTAAATAGAGCTCTGTGAGGGCCACCAGGGCTAGGAAGCCTGTTTGACCCAAGGCCTTTAAAGTGGTGGAGAGCTGGAAAAGGCTTTTAGAGAGTTCAGAGACTGGAAAGTGTGAGGCTATTTCTAACCCTAGAGTTTTTTGTTTCTGTCCCTGTGGTGATCTCCAAGCCCACCAAGAGGAGAATTGTAATAATCACCCTTTTTGCTTAGACAGGCAGAAAAGGGAGTCAAGGTAGGTTGGTTAGGAACAATTTGTTTATCAGGGGCTAAATAAGCGATAGTACAGACACCTGTCCAGTTGGAAGAAAGGAATAGGTGGGCTTGATTTCCACAGGGCGCACACCTAATGTAGTAAGGTTGCCAGGTCAAGGTAGAAAAGGATATATATCAGTTGTGACAGTGTTGGTGGCTCCCCTGAAGAAATACTGAATTGTAGCCCGGCAGAGTGGCACATGCCTATAATCCCAGCACTCAAGGGGCGAGAGGCAGGAGGATCACCACAGATTCAAGGCCAGCCTGGGCTACACAGTGAGACCCTGTCATGCCATTCCTGTTAATGGTTGAAAAGAGGAAGATTATGACAGAGATGTGCCATGGGTCTTGTTTTCTTGAAAGGGGTATTGCCTGTTCAAGGAAAGCAAGTAATACATCAACAGTGAGTGATTAGCATAGCTAGCCACAGTTTTCCAGGGCCTGAGGTTGGGACTTCTGAAGGATATTCCATGAATCAAGCCAAAGTTCTTACCTTTGTGTGGGTGGGCCTCTTACAAATGTGTAGATTCAGATTGGTATAGAAACTTGTACGGGGAAAGAATGTGGTCTAAGATAGAAAAGTGACATTACCCAGGGGCTAAAAGTACTTAGGGTGGCCTACAGCCTGTAGGCAAATTGGAGGAGGAGTGACAAGACACTGGAAAATACTGGACCAGAAATACAGTTCATAAGTGGTTTTAATTTGCTTTGCATAAGAGAATCCCTTGCACAGAGACTTGCCTAAGAGGATTGGAGGGAGAAATAAGGCCTGAGAGTGAAGGTTTCATTGGAAGTGAGGGGATGGCTGGGTGTGGTGGCACATGCCTGCAACCTCAATGCTTGGGAGGCCGAAACAAGCATCACCACAACACTGAGCCAGCCTGGGCTACTGTGAGTTTAAAGCCAACCTGAATTACATAGCAAGACCCTGTGTCAAAAAAATAAAAAAGAAAGGAAATTAGGGTGTAAGGCACCCCCTTAATCAGTAACTTTCAACTGGCTTCCTGTGAGGCTCCTCCCAGACAACCTATAAATCCCAGAGATAAGGTCCTGACAAGGAGAAATAGGCAACAAGTTCAAGCGTCCCAAGAAGAATGTGCACATAGGCAGTGGCACTTGGGCTGGGGCTTGTAGCCCAGGACCTATCAAACAGCCCAGAACCAATAGGTGGTGACATTTTCCATGGGCCCACCCAGGAGTAAGGGGACCTAAACCCGGTAAAAGAAGCAAGGGACAGGGTCTTCAGGAATCCATCTTTTCAGAGTCTCCTACCCCATCTGTGGAACAGCTTTCTGTCTTCTGATTTTTTCCTCTCACAAATAAAACAACCTTTCTTAAACTCTATCCCTTTAATTCATTATCAGTGCTGAGTTTATGATCCCAGTTAGCTGCTCATCCCAGCAATGCTCACCTCCAGATGTGATAACATTGTGAAGTAAATCAAGGCAAGTGGCAGGGAGATTTTATAAGCCACGTAGTAATCTTGATGGAGCAAAGAAATTATGGATAACACCAGAAAGTGAGTCAGATTAGACAACCAAATCTGAAGGCAGACCAGAAATCCCAAACCTAGGGAGTGCCTACTTACATTAGGGTAACTAATGGGTCATAACTTGAGGGAGGTCTTAGTTTCTCCCCCAGTACAAGTCTCCTTGTAGTAAATCCTAGACAAGGCTTTTGAATAGATTAGAAACAAGAGAATACCTTAACTATAATCAGTTAAAGCAGTTAAAATTATGTCAGAATTTAGAAATATGATCATTATTTATATTCATTAGAGGGTAACTTATCTGCAGGTGGGTCCTCTTGTGTCCTTTTTTTTTTTTTTTTTTTTCTCTTGTGTCCTTTTGAAGAGGTCCTTGAGGTGCTCCACAAAACATTCAGTCTTTTTCTGGCTGGTTGTCATCTTGGGTAGATCAGGCGGAGCTGGCTTGATCCTAAAGAAGTGACTACAGCTATCCATCCCTGCCAATTTTACAGTGGTTGGGGTGGCTAAAATGATTAGGAAGGGGCCCTTACACTTTGGTCTTAACTGGAGTCCCTTCCTTCCAGGTCTTAAAAAGCACTGTGTCCCCAGAGCAAACCCTAAGTGGTCACTCTGGGGCCAGGAGCTGGCAAGACTTTTTTTTTGTACTGGGAATCAGACTGAGGACCTTGCACTTGCCAGGCGGGCACTGTGCCACTGAGCTATATCCCCAGCCCTAGCCCCAGGATCTTATTTCTATATTGTTAGATAGCTTGATGCACTTGGCCCAGATTGGTAAGACAGTATGACGTTTAGTGGCTTCAGGATCTATCACCATGTCAGAAGACACAAAAGGCCTCATATGGCATTTCACATGGACTCTTATTTTATTTATGTATTGGTACTGGGAATTGAACTCAGGACCTGAGCTATATCCCTGCTAAGCTATATCCCTTGCCCATAATTTTAGATTTCTTTGTATTTCTTCCTTTTTTTTTTTTTTTTTTTTGGTACCAGGACTTGAACTCAGGATGTTGTGCTTGCCAGGGAGGCGCTTGTGCCGCTGAGCTGTATCTCCAGCCACATGGACTCTTACTTAGCCCAGTCTTTGGGGTGTTTCTGGTCCTCACGAGAGCCATAGGTAGTAACTGGAGCCACAGCTCAAAAGTCTCTTGACAGAGTTTCACCAGAGTTTGTTTTAGGGTCTGGTTGTCACTTCTGACCTTTGCCGAGGACTGAGGTCTCCATTCAGAGTGAAGTGAGCATTTTATTCCTAAAGCCTTTGCTACCCCTTTAGTTACTGAGAGGTAAAAGAACATCCACTGTCACTTGAAGGGACAGGGAAGTCCAAAACGAGTGAGGAGCACTTTGGAAAACCTATTTTCTGAGGGTATGGTGGCACAAACCTATAAACCCAATACTCTGGAGGCTGAAGCAGGAGGATCACTTAAGTTTGAGCCCAGCCTGGGCTACATAGTGAATTCAAGTTCAAAATGGAATGCATAGCAAGATCCTGTCTCAAAAACAAAAACAAAAAAAAACCCCCACTATCTCTGTAGCTTTCTCTGGGGAATAGGGAAGTCCTAAATCCAACCCATGCAAGTGTCAATCAGCACCAATTATTTGTTTAAATCCTCTACATGGTTGCACGTGGGTAAAGTCCAATTGCCAGTCCTCTCTGAGATGTTTCTTTCTCCCTTGTATGGGCTCTAACAAAGGAGGTGGCCTGAACTTGCCAGAGGTATTGTGGGTACAGATAGGCCAAGCTTGGCAGACTTGTTGGGAGGTCACCGCTAGCCCTGGTCCCATGCAAATCTGAAGGACCATTCCCCATGTACGATTTTTTCTAATGTGGAAAAAATCATAGTCTTTCATAGCCTTCCATTGTGTCTCATGAGTAAGAACTAGTTTGTTTCCCAAATACCACCATGATCCCCATTTGGTTGGTCCTTGTCACAAAGCCCCCCATTCTTGGGGGTGTAAATTGGTTTTAATCTTTCCTCAGGAACAGGGAACAAGGCTATGGTCTTGAGGGGACCCTTTTTGTCTCATTAGTGGTCTTTTGATTTCCTAAGATTTTAGGTGTACCTCTTTGATGCCCTTTGCAATGAGTGACAGCAATCTTTTGAGGAAGATTGCCTTCCAGGAGTTGTAGAATTTTATGCTTATCTTTCACAGATGATTATTTGTTAATTGACTGACCTCTTACATTCCACATCATTGCATGGGCATTTGGAAGCAGAAAACATATTTGGAATCTGTATAAATTTTAGCTTCTTGTTTTTTCCTACTTTCATTGCCCAAGTCAGTGCAGCAAGCTCAACTTTTTGAGTGGAGGTTTCATGGATAGAGGATTGGCCTCAGTGACCTGCTGTGAAAGCACATGGGTAGCCTGCCTTTTGATGTTCCTCTTGGACAGAGTTCCTTCTATCAGTGAACCATTTCCCTTCTAGGTCTTACAAGGACAAGTCACCAAAGTCCTGTTTATATAGGTTAGAGAAATCACTTGCTCACATGAGTTACTAACCTCCAAGTCTATAGGCATCAGTGATGTGGGATCAAGAATAATACAAGTCTTTTTTTTTTTTTTTTTTTTTTTGTCTTTTTGAGACAGGGTCTTGTTGGGTAGTTCAGACTGGCCTTGAGCTCACTTTGTAGCCAAGGCTGGTCTCGAACTCACAACAATTCTTGTGCCTCAGCCTCCCAAGTGTTGGGATTACAGGCATGCACCATCACGCCTGGCTCCCTTGACAGCTTAATATAAAGGTTTTGTCATTAGTCCAAAATGAGGTATTATGATTTAGTAGAAGCCAGCCATTCCCAGGAAAGAATGAAGCTGTCATTTGGTCTCTGAGGTCTTATATGTAGCCTTGTTCCAGTCCCTAGACAGTCATTCCCTGGGAGTCAGAATATATTCAAAGTGTTGAACTCGCAGAAGGGGATATCTGAGCTCATTCATTTAAGACTTTATACCCTAATTTAAAAATTTTTTTAAAAAGACTTTATACCCTCTTTGCCTAGAATATTGAGTTTGGACAGTGTTGTTCTTGGATAGCTGCTGAGCTGGGCTGTAGAATATCATGTACATACTGTAGGACAGAGCCCTGTGTAAGTTTTAGGTCCCTAGATCTTGTCCTAGTGTTTGGGCAAAGAGGTGGGAAGACAGCCATGTCAGACGGTCTGTTCCCAGGGCGAGTGTCTGTTGGTGATGTTGATGGAGAACCAGATATGTCCTCTGTAAGACTGGCCTTGAAGGTGAACTGGATCTGAGCTGTCTGAGACATGGGAATCAACAGAAAATGAGATGACGTATCAGAGACACTAAATAAAAAAGGGCCTACAATTATCTAGATAGAAACTGGTGCCCCAAGGAAGGTAACACAAGGGACACATGTCTTTGAAGGTAGAAAATGAGAGATGCTAGTTGAAGGCCCTAGAATAGGTCTACCACCTGCCTGAAATAGTTATAATGGGCAAAAGCCATGGTAACAAGGAAAAGACGTATTAAAATTCAGGTCACACACATGACACAGGCCTTCATGCAGCGTGGAAGTTGTCTCTTGCCCAGCAAAGCCTAAAATGCTCCTGATTCCACAATGGAGTTATCCTGTCATGGGAGTCCTCAAATGGTGGATGCCCTAGTGGCTTTGAACTATCCAGCCTGTCCCCACATGAGTGACAACAAGCACACAGATGAAACGGGAGAGAAAAGACAAACCTGGGTGTAGTGACACACACTTGTAATCCTAGTACTCAGGAGGCTGAAGGAGGAGGATTGCCTTGAGTTTGAGTCCAGTGTGGGCTACCTATGGAGTTAATTCCGATTTATACTACATGGTGAGATCCTATGTCAGAAGAGAGAGACAGAGACAGGGAGACAGAGATAGAGATGGAGACAAAACACAAGAAGAGAAATGTTTTTCTAAAAAGGGTCTTTCCTCTTGGCCTGCTTGCCAAGAAAATATTACCTGATTGGGCATTTGGTCCAGGTTCTTGATGTCCTCAACTAAGAATTGACTAGACACCCAAAAGGAACACCAAGATCAAAGATTTATTTGAAACTGACTTTAAACATTCAGTTTTGAGGTGGGATTGAAGGGTGGTCTGAGGTTTTGATTCCTGGCTGTGAGGAGCTAGGCTCCACAACCCCTCATCAGGCAGTGGAATCTTTGAACTTTTATGGCCCCTGGAGGAACTGGTACGGTACCTAAAGACCATGGAGGGGTCAAATTGGAAAGGCAGGCTCACTGACACACTCTATTGTCCCCATTTACACCATTCACTGAATCCAGTGGTACTGCATGATTTTCTGTTTCATTCTCAAAACAATCATACAATGTGAACACTTTGAAGCACTGCAGGACATCAAGGTGACCGCAACAGCGCATACATGCCCGGGAAAGAGGACGTCCAGAACTGCTTCAGAAACTGGCAAGGATGATGGGATAAGTGCATTTGAAGACAGAGGATTAAGGGCAACATGTCTCTTACTGTAATAAAATTGTCAACATTTACTGTATATTTCAGTCACTCTGCACAAATCATGTGTATCAACTTTTGTAAGATACAGAATTTAGCCAGATGTGGTGGTGCATGCCTATAATCCCAGCACTCCAGAGGCTGAGTAAGGAGAATCGTTGCAAGTTCAAGACCAGCCTGGGCTACAGAGTGAGCTCAAAGCCAGCCTGAACTGCAAACTGAGACCGTCTCAAAAAGACAAAAACATATATAGAGAGAATTTAGCTGATTGAACATGTGTAGTGTGTTTAAGGGGTTTTGCTACTGATACAGGGAAGTATAATTCCTAGTGTCCTAGATCTCAGATATGCTGAGTTCATGTCCCCCTGAAATCAAAGAATGAATTTCAAGGAACAGTGAAAGTTAAAAATAGGAAAGATTAGGCGGGTGTGGGGGTGCACCCGTTGTGAGTTTGAGGCCAGTCTGAACTAGACCCTGTCTCAAAAAGACAAATAATAAAGAAACCAACAGGAAAGATTAAGCTGGGCATGGTGGCACACGCTTGTAATTCCAGCGCTCCAGAGGTAGAGGCAAGAGGACAGTCGAGTTCGAGGCCAGCCTGTAATACAAAAAAATAAAAAAGAAAAGAAAGTAGGAAAGGTTTATTGAGCAGTATCTCCTGAGAGAAAAGAGGGGTCCCACAAGTGGGTTGCCACAGAGGCTCCTCCCCATTTTGTACCAGGAATCAAACTCGGGACTTTGCGCTTGCCAGGCAGGCACTTGTGCCACTGAGCTACATCCCTAGTCCAACAGAGGCCCTTTGTCAGAGCTAATTTATACAGCAAAGTCACAATATGGGTTCCAACCACCATCAACCTATATGATTACAAATATAATTACTTAGCTTATATATATATATATATATATGTATATATATATATATACATATATATATATATATATTTTTTTTTTTTAATTTCCTTTTTGAGACAGGGTCTCACCATGCAGTTCAGGCTGGTCTTGAACTCACTTTGTAGCCCAGGCTGGCCTTGAACTCACAATGATCCCCCTACCTCAGCCTCCCAAGTGCTGGGATTACAGGTGTGTGCCACCATGCCTGGCTCTACTTAGCTAATATTAATCCAATAGGGAAATGATTCACATAGCAAGGATACCTGCAAAGAACAAACACTTTTTTGGGAAGGGATGGTGCTCTGGTTATGCATTTGGACAACTGATGCCCAGCTGGACTGCCTGGACCATGTGATGCTAATTATAGTATGATTCCAAGTTACTGCTTATCCCTCAGGGAGGCAGGGAGGCAGGGAGACCTGGCTACTGCTTCTCTATCTCAAGGCATGGCCTTCTTCAGATGCACCTCCAACCACAATTCTGATGTCTTTATTTTTTCTGCTGTTTTTTTTGGGAGCCCAATATCTCTCGTCAATTTTTTAAAAACCTATTTTCCAGGCAGGAAAGTGCTTTTGCACTTGATTAGATTGCCCTTCCAAGTTACACATTTGAAGGGTTTTCAAGGACACTGTTTTTTTTTTTTTTTTTTTCTGGTCATTTTGAGACTGGGTCTTGCTCTGCATTTCAGGCTGGACTTGAGCTCACTTTGTGGCCCAGGTGGGCCTTAAACTCACAATGATCCTCCTGCCTCAGGCTCCTGAGTGCTGGCATTTCACGCATGTGCCACCACGCCTGGCTTCCAAGGACACTTTAATACATTATGAATGCCTCCTCCACCTCTCATTGGTATAATTTCTAAGAACAACCAGTTGCTTTCATTTTTCTTCTCTTCCTGACATTGACTTTTTTTTTTTTTGGCGGTACTGGGGATTGAACTCAGGACCCTGTGCTTGCTAGGCAGGCTCTTATTCCACTGAGCTATATCCCCAGCCCTTCCTGACATTGACTTTTTTTTCCATTTATAGTTCTGGGACACGAACACCGTACCTTCCAGAAGTTAGGCAGGCGCCCACCGCTGAGCCACGTTCTGCTGTCCTCTTCCTTGGTAACTTACAGGTGATCTTCTTAAACCCTAGGTTTAAGAGCGGGTCCAATGGGCCCATCTCTTACTTTTCTACTGTTAATTTATACTTTAGTATAATAATAACTGGCTGGCCAGGGATATACCGCAGTGGCACAACTGTCTGCTTGGCAAGTGCAAGATCCTGAGTTCAATTCCTGATACCAAAAGTACCCACACGCAAAAAAGCATGAATATTCACACACACACGATAATAACTGGCTGTACATCTCAGTACCTTTCCCTGAGGTATACAAGAAGCAATGTATGTGTTTATGCACTTGGTATGACAAACAGCAAGTTGTATGCACATGTGCAAAAGTTGCAAGGTAGGATTTTTATCCACCTTATGCTCCAAGTAACTTTGTTTTGTGTATGCTTACCTGAGCATCACAGAGGGTCCAATAGACCCACACCATTCCAGGATTTGTTAAAAAGTTTTTCTTTTGATTTTTCTGGTAGAAGTACCCCAGTTCAGTACAACAGCACATGAAAAACCAGATTTACAAGTTTTGGAGGAGGTCAGAAGTGAATCATTGCACACATGTAATCCCAGCACTTGAGAGGCTGAGGTAGGAGGATTGTTGCAAGTTTGAGATCAGCCTGGGCTAAACAAAGTGAGCTCAAGGGCAGCCTGAACTTCACAGTGAGACCCTGCTTCAAAAAAGACCAAAAAAGCTGGGGATATAGCTCAGTGGCATAAGCGTCTGTTTGGCAAGTGCAAGGTCCTGAGTTTGATTCCTGGTACCAAAAAAAAGACCAAAAATAAAAAGTCATTCCATTACTCATGCATGAATGATGAAGGCAATCCACTGTAGTAAAATACATGCTTTCATGATGGAAGAGTGGTGGATGATGATGATTATGATGACTTTGACATTGGCCATGTGAGCCAAAGTTCCTGTGACAGTGAAATGGAATAAGAATTAACTCATACAAACACAAGGAATAAAGACCTCCTTGATTCAGAAGATGAAGAAAACAACATAAGTATGTATTTGACTAGTTGAAATGTGAAATGAGCATGCAATCAAATGGAATGATCCAATGTTAGAACTAGGTCTGAGGGCTAGGGCTATAGCTCAATAGTACAAGTACCTTCCTGGCAAGCACAAGGTCCTAAGTTCGATTCCTCGTACCAAAAAAACCCCCCAAAAAAAAAAAAAAATTAGGTCTGAAAATATAGTGAGAGTCTTGGCAAGGGTAAAGGTATTGGACAGAATGTTAGCAATGCCATTCAATGTTAGAAGTTGTAACAGAATGAATTCTACAAGATGCTTTGAAGTACACAAAGGATGAAATCCAAGTAATAGCCATATTAAGAAATACATTTAGGGCTGGGGATATAGCTCAGTGGAATAAGTGCTTGCCTAGCAAGCGCAGGGTCCTGAGTTCGATCCCCAGTACCGCAAAAAAAAAAAAAAAAAAAAAAAAAAACCAAAGGGAAAAAGTGCTGTTTCCCAATGGTTACAAGAAATACATTTATTATGATACCTCACTAGCTGAACTAAGAGCTTTCATAGGTCTGCTGTACTTATCAGGGATTTCTCATGGTTATGACAGAAATGTAAAAGACTTCTTGCAAAGCAGGTGGAGGAAAACTAAGAGGTAAGCAACAGAGGAAGAGCCTCTTTGAGAGTTGCCATCCAGGCACTGGCACATAGCAACTTGGGGAAGACAAGAAGGAGGGAAGTGGATCCCCTGGGCCCTGGAAGGGTCTGAAGTGAGAACTGAAGACCAAAAAAAAAAAAGAGAGAGAGAGAGAGAGAATTAAAGACCATGGAGAGAGTGAAGAGAGAAACTTTAATGAAGAAGGAGGTAGCTGGTGGCACTTTCTCCCTGAGATGGGACTTACTGTGCAAGAAGAGATTCAAAACTGAGGACACATGGTGACTACTGGTGACCCCAGAGGCCTTCACAGAGAAATGCAGTAGTGGAGGGGAGCAGTGTGTGTGTGAAGGACTGCACTAGCTGGCAGTGAGTGCTGAGGACTCAGTCATCCTACAGGAGAGAGCAATTTTCCAGGAGCTATTGGAAATGGGATGGCTGAGCTCAGAATTCAGAGTGGCTGTTAGCTTCATGTGGCAGTTCCCAGGCAGGTTCACATCCACAAAATGTACCCTGACAGCTTCAGGCTGAATGAGTCTTGGCCAGAAGGTGCAGGTTTGCTGAGATTATTCACTACCCTGACAAAAAGTTACTGCTGGCTTGCTGGGATAAATCAACATGGATCTGGAGTCTGTCTCCACACAGCAGACACAAACCTGGAAGTGGACTTTCTTTTTTTCTTTCTCTTTTTGTTTTATTGTTATGGTTTTGTTTCTGTTTACATTTTTTTCTTCTTCTCCTTCATTGTTTGATCTTGTTTTTATGAGTATGAATGTGGTTTCTAGCCTCTTTGAGGTTCTTGTTCTATTCTGTGCTTCTTTTTAACTCTTCCTTTTCTCTTTCCTTACAGTCTTCTGCACTAGTTCCCAAAACTTACCATAATTCCCCTTTTCCCTCCAGCCTTACTTCCAATGTCTTTGTCTTCTACTTCTCTATTTTCTCCCTAAATCCCTTTAAATTTTAATCCCTGTGGGAAAAACTTGACATGTTAAAGTCTTATATACCACATATCATTTTCTGGTTAGTTTTAGACTGTTATATAACCACAAATCTGGTTCAGACAGTCAAAGGTAGCAAATTAATGGTTCACTCACTTTGTCATTTTCTAGGCTATGTTTGATGCTACTGTTATTGCTAATGGTATGACTTTAGCCAAACATGACATAATTGTTGTCAACAGCTATTCTTCCTGGCATTACAAGACTGAGACTGACTAAGGATCATAGAAAATACTGTAGCACAGTCCCAAAGAACCAGAGGCTGAGACAAGTAGGCAGCAACTTCACATCCCCAACAAATCAAAGAGGTAGTATCTTGCAACAAACTCAAAATTCAAAAATCAGCTACACATGGAAGATACCTCAGAGAAATATCCATTTCCTAAGGATTCTAAATACTAGCAATAAAGCAACCCACCATAGGCAATTTATAAGCATCACCCCAGGAATTAAATTTTTATAAAAAGAAAGAAAAGAAAAGAAAATACAAAGGCACTTAAACAAGATGCAATTCCAGATATCCAGCCAACCAAAGGCAAACTCAGGGGGCAATGAGGTGGGACAATCTGAAAGCTACCCACCTAGCTTCTCTGAAGTGGTAACAACAGAGCAATCGAATGAGGCTCTAGAAAAAATCAAATCAGAAATAATTTCTCAGATAACTGCAGAGATGGTGTGCACAATGAAAATCATGCTTAGTGATGTTAGAGCAGATACAGATAAAAAAATAAAGAAGCTTAAGAAAGTTATGGAAGCCATGAATGCTTAGCATAGGAGAGAAATGGAATCCATAAGGCAGATTCAAGCAGATATCCAGGAGAATAAAAATTCCATTGAAAGTATCTGCAGTAGAATAAGCCAATGTGAGGACAGGACCTCAGGTAAAGAAGACAGGCTTGCAGTTAGCAATCAAGAAAAGAAAAATTTCTTAAAAATAGCAAGGGACAATGAGAAATCAATCCAGCAGATGCTAATTGAGGAAAAGAAGAATAATTTAAGATTGATTGGAGTCAATGAAAAGTAGGAGATAACACACATGATATTAAAAAAAAAAACAACAGTTCATAGACATCATGGCAGAAAACTTCCCAAACAGGGAAAAAGAATTTGACATACAGTTAAGTGAGGCATATAGAAATCCAATTGGCTATAATAAAAAAATCTACAGTCTGGCATATCATAGTCAAGATTCCAGAAATTCAGTGAAAGAATAGAATCTTAAAAGTTGTTAGGGAAAAGAAACAAATTACCTATAAAGGAAAGCTTATCAGAATCACAGTTGACTTCTCAGCACAAATCCTCAAATGAAAGAGAGCTTAGAATGAAATATTTCAAGCTCTAAAACAACCTTCAGCCCAGATTGATGTACCCTGTGAAACTACCTTTCAAAACTGATGGAGAAATAAGATACTTCCATAACAAAGAATATCTGAGGTAATTTATAACCACCCAACCAGCACTCCACTCTATAATTCTAGAAAGATATCTACAGTTTGATGAACTATAGAGTTTATGAAACACAATAGAAGGAATCCACCAGGCAAGGTGAACAATTAAACAGAGGGGTAAGAAGCGGGAGAGCCAACAACAGGAAAATAACATAACAGGGACAAGTCAATACGTATCAGTTATAATGGTCAATATAAATGGCCTCAATTCACCAATCGAAAGAAACAGACTCAGAGTGGATCAAGAAACAAAATCTAACAATATGCTACATACAAGAAACACATTTAATTCAAAAAGAAATCCATAGGCTGAAAGTCAAAGAATGGAAAACAATACTCCATGCAACAGGAACTCAGAAAAAGGCAGGGATAGAGGGACTGGGAATATAGTTTAGTGACACAGCATATGTGTGACAAGTGCAAGGTCCTGAGTTTGATTCCCAGTACAGAAAAAAAAAAACAACCAAGCATAGCTACTCTATTTGCAGTGAATTTCAAGCCACAACTGATTAGGAGAGACAAAGAAGGTCACTACATCCTTATAAAAAGAATAATCCAAAAGGAAGAGATAACAATCATAAATATATATGCAACAAATAACAGTGCACCCAACTATATAAAACAAATATTAACAGACATGAAAAATCAAATAACTAATACAATTGTATTGGGGGATCTCAATACCCCACTCTCTCAAAGAGACAGGTAAACTAGGCAAAAAAATCAACAATGAAATGTTAGAACTGAACCAAACTAACCAAGAATGATCAAAAGAGATAAAGAAGGTCACTACATACTGGTTCAGGGAAAAATGCAAGAGGAAGAGATAACAATCATAAATATATGTGCACCAAATATGGGAGCACCCAGCTATATAAGACAAATATTAACAGACATGAAAATCAAATAAGCAATAACATAACGTAAGTGTAATGGGGGACTTTAACACCCCTTTGTCACAAAGAGATAGATCAATTAGGCAAAAAAATCAGCAAAGAAATAACAAACCAAACCTGTGAACAAATGGACTTAGACCTTTACAGAGTGTTCCACCTAATGACATCAGAACACACATTCTTCTCAGCTGCACATAGGTTGTTCTCCAAAATAGAACATAGTGTGTCAGGATGGCCAAGCGGTCTAAGGCGCCGTACTCAAGCTCTGCTTCCAAAGTAGAACATATACTACCACATAGAACATGCTTAAGTAAGTGCAAAAGAATTGAAATTATCGCATGCATATTATCTGACCATAGTGCAATGAAATTGGAAATTATTCACAAAATAAATCACACAAACTCCATAAACACATGGAAATTAAATAACACCCTCCTGAACAACCAGTGAGTCACAGATGAAATTAAAGAAAAATTAAGCTATTTACAATCAAATGAAAATGCAGATACAACTTACAGGAACCTGTGGAACACCATGAAAGCAGCCCTAAGAGGGAAATTTATAGTGGTGAATTTGCACATCAGGAAAACAGAACTAACATAAAAAACCTTATGCTGTCCCTCAAGTTTCTGGAAAAAGCAGAGCAAGTCAAGCCCAAAGCCCAAAAAAGGAAATTATAAAATCAGAGCAGAAATTAATGCAATGGAGACTAAGAAAACAATACAAAGAATTAATGAATTGAGTTGGTCTTTTATTTTTTATTTTTTGTCTTTTGAGACAGGATCTCACTATGCAGTTCAGGCTGGCCTTGAGCTCACTTTGTAGCCCAGGCTGGTCTCAAACTCACAATGATCCTCCTGCCTCAGCCTCTGGAGTGCAGGAATTACAGGTGTGTACCACCACGCCCTCCAGGAGAGTTGGTTCTGTGAAAGAATAAATAAAATTAATAACGCCTTAGCCAACCTTATCAAAAAAAGTAAAGAAAAAACTCAAATTCATGCAATCAGGAATGAAAAAGCTGATATTACTACAAATTCTATAGAAATGCAGAAGATCATCAATATCTACTTTGAAAACTTTACTCTCACAGGATAAAAACACAGAAGAAGTGAACAGATTCCTAGATACATATGAACTACCAAAGCTGAATCAAGAAGATAAAAATTCTCAATAGCTCAATATCAGTCAATGAAATTGAAAATATAATTAAAAACTTATGAACAAAGCAAAACCCAGGTCCTGATGAATTCACAGCAGAATTCTACAAGAAATTTAGAGCTGTCTAACACCACTACTTCTCAAACTTTTTTTTTTTTTTTGTCTTTTTGAGACAGGGTCTCAGGGGCTGGGGATATAGCTCAGTGGAATAAGCGCTTGCCTAGCAAGCGCAGGGTCCTGAGTTCGATCCCCAGTACCGTAAAAAAAAAAAAAAAAAAAGAGACAGGGTCTCACTATGCAGTTCAAGCAGGCCTTGAGCTCACTTTGTAGCCCAGACTGGTCTCAAACTTGCAATGATCCTCCTGCCTCAGCCTCCTGAGTGCTGGGATTACAGGCATGCACCACCACACCTGACAAAAGTGAAGCAATTCTAACTCCTTCCTGGAGGCAGGTATTACCCTGATACCAGAACTAGAGAAACACCCAACCAGTAAAGAGAACTACAGGCCAATCTCCCTAATGAACATAGATGCAAAAGTCCTCAAAATATACTAGCAAACAGAATGCAGCAAATCATCAAGAAGATTATACAACATGACCAAGTGGGATTCATCTCAGGGATGCAGGGGTGGTTCAATATAATCAAATCAATAAAGGTAATACAGCATATCAACAGTGCCAAAGACAAAAATCACACGATCATCTCAATAGATGCAGAAAAAGCTTTTGGCAAAGTCCAACACCCATTCATGATGAAAACCCTACACAAATTGGAATACAGGAGCTGGGGATATAGCTCAGTGGAATAAGCACCTGCCTAGCAAGCGCAGGGTCCTGAGTTCAATCCCCAGTACCGCCAAAAAAAAAAAAAAAAAAAGAAAATGTTTAGGAGCTGGGGATAAGTGGAATAAGCGCCTGCCTAGCAAGCGCAGAGTCCTGAGTTCAATCCCCAGTACCGCCAAAAAAAAAAAAAAAATTGGAATACAGTGTGTAGATTCCTCAAAAAAACTAGGATTAGGGGTCCCATTCAATCCAGCTATTCCCCCTCTGGGTATTTTTCTAGAAGAATTAAAAATATCATACCACAGTGATATACGTACACCCATGTTTATAGCAGCACAATTTGTCATAGCTAAATCTTGGAAATGACCCAAATGCCCATCAAATGAGGAATGGATAAAAAAGATGTGATATTTTTATACAATGGAGTATTACTCAGCTATAAAAATATAAACTCGAGACCTTTATAGGAAGATAGATGCAACTAGAGAATATACTCCTAAGTGAAATAAATCAGACCTACATGTGTAAACATTATATGGTCTTCCTAGTGCAAGAACCTAAAAAAGTAAATAAAATCCCAAAGGTACAATAGACACTGTGAAAGGGAAAGAAGTTGCTCAAAGGAAAGGAACAGCTGGGATGAGGGAAAGGAGAAAAACGAAGAAGGAAGGGAAAAATATTATATATGGATATACAAGGATAGCTGGGATAATTGTGCTGCTGATGTCTATTACTTTATTGAAAGGAACAGTTAAAGCTTCAATTTTTTTTGATCAATTTTGCACGATTATGTCTGTTAATCTGAACAAATAATTTGAAGACAACAATATTCAATATAACAACTATTGTTGAATCCCTACTATCTTGATTAGTGAAATTCTGTATTGTTTCTACTGTTTTTCTTTATTATTTTTTATTCTCTTTAATTGATGAATCTAGGGACTAGGGATGTAGCTCAGTGGAATAAGCACCTTCCTGGCAAGTGCAAGGTCCTGAGTTTGATCCCTGATCCCGCAAAAAAAAAAAAAAATTGGTGAATCTTACGTTCTTACATCTGGTAATCTGAGCAACTTCACTGAAGCTAACAATATGTAGTATAACAACATTGTTAACTTTCTATTGCCTTGTTTTGAAATTCTGTATTGTTTTTATTGTTTTTGTGTTGTTATTATCTTGGTTGTTGTTATTTTGTTTTCTTTTCTCTTTAAAATAAAATAAAGAATTGAACCAAACTTTTTAACAAATGGACTTAGTAGATATCTATAGAGTGATATACCCCACAACATTAGAATACACCGTCTTCTGACTGCACATGGGACATTCTCTAAAATAGATCACATACTAGCTTATAAAAATGCTTAAATAAATGTAAAGGAATCGAAATTATCCCATGGATATTATCAGACCATAGTGCAATGAAACTGGAAATCAATGGCAAAAGAAACCACAAGAACTTCATAAACACATGGAAATTAATTAGCACCCTCCTGAACAGCCCAATGGGTCTCAGATGAAGTTAAAGAAGAAATTAGACAGTTTCTACAGTGAAATGATAATGACAATACAACATACTGAAACTTATGGGACACAATGAATGCAGTACTATGAGGGAAATTTATAGCAGTGAATATCCATATCAGGGTATTTTTTTTTTTTTTGTACTGGGAATCAAACTCAGGACCTTTCACTTGCCAGGCAGGCACTGTACTGCTGAGCTATCTCCCTGGCTCTGAATATCCATATCAGAAAAACAAAGCAAGCAGAAATACACAACTTAATGGTGAACCTCAAACTTCTAGAAAAAGGAGAGCAGGCTGTGACAAAAGCTCATACAAGGGAGAAAATGATAACAATCAGCACAGAAATGAACACAATGGAAACTAAGAAAACAATACAAAGCACCAATGAAATGAACAGCTAGTTCTTTGAAAGATTAAATAAAATTGACAAGCCCTTAGCCAACCTCACCAAAAACAGGACTCCAACCCACGCAACTAGAAGTAAAAGGGTGAAATCACAACAGATCCTGCAGAAATCTGGAAGGTCATCCAGATCCATTTTGAGAACTTATACTCTAATAAGATGGAAATTGCAGAAGAAATGGACAGATTCCCAGATACAGATGAGTTACCACAGATGAATCAAGAAGATATAAAAATCCTAAATGAACCGCTATCAATGAAATTCAACATGTCATTAAAATCTTACCAACAAAGAAAAACCCAGATTCTAAAGGATTCAGTGCTGAATTCTATAAGAAATTTGGAGAAGACCTAACACTACTACTTCTCAAACTCTTTAATGAAATTAAAAGGGAAGCAATGCTCCCAAAATTATTCCTGGAAGCAAGTATTATCCTGATATCAAAACCAGAGAAGGACCCAAGAAAGGGAACTACAGGGTCATGGATATAGCTCAGTGGCACAGCATCTACCTGGCAAACACAAGGTTGTGTTGTTCAATTATCCGTACAATTACTGGTACCAAAAAAAAAAAAAAACAAAGAAAAAGAAAGGGAATTGCAGGCCAACCTCCCCAATTAACTTGGATACAAAAATCCTCCATAAGATACTGGCAAACAGAATGCAGCAAATCATCAAAAAGATTATATATACCATGACCCAGTAGGATTCACCCAGGGATGCAGGGATAGTTCAACATATGCAAATCAATAAAGCATATCAACCAAACCAAGGACAAAAACCACATGATTATCTCAATGATGGACAAAAACTTTTGACAAAGTCTAGCCCCCATTCATGATAAAAACCCTACAGAAAATTGGAATAGATGGTCTTCGTCCCAATCTAATAAAAGCCGTCTATGACAAACCAAAAGCCAGCATCATACTAAATGGGCACAAATAGAAAGCTTTTGCTCTAAAATCAGCAACAAGACAAGGACGTCCACTGTCTCCACTCTTATTCAACATAATCCTGGAAACTTTAGCCAGAGCAATTAGACAACACAAAGAAATAAAAGGAATAATGATAGGAAAAGAAGAAGTTAAACTATCATTGTTTTCAGATCACACGATAAAATTTAGTACTGTAGTTGGATACAAAGTTGATACTCCAAAATCAATAGTCTTCCTGTACATGAATAACAAACTCACTGAGAAAGAAATTAGGGAAATAACATCTTTCCAATACCATCAAAAAATGAAATATCTAGGAATCAGTCTAATGAAGGATGTAAAAGACCTCTACATTGAAAACTGTAGTACTCTGAAAAAAGGAGATTGAAAAGGATACCAGAAAATGGAAAGATATCCCTTGCTCTTGGGTAGGAAGATCCAATATAGTCACAATGCCCATACTTCCAAATGTCCATACTTTCAAAGCTGTTATACAGATTTAATGCAATTCCAATCAAAATTCCAACAGCATATCTCACAGAATTAGAGAAAACAATCCTAAAATTCGTGTGGAACCAGAAGAGACCCAGATTAGCAAAGGCAATTCTGGCCAACAAAAGCAAGATAGGGGGCATTACAATCCCTGACTTGAAATACATTACAAAGCTATTGTGATAAAAACAGCATAGGACTGCCAAAAGCCCCCAAAGATCAATGGAACAAATTAGAAGATGTAGAAACAATTTCAGACATACTCAGCCACCTTATCTTTGCCAAACACATTCACTGCAAGAAAGATAACATTTTTAACAAATGTTATTGGAAAAGCTGGCTTTGCACATGCCAAAGATTAAATCTGGACCCATATCTTTCACTATGTATTAAACTAAATTTGAAATGGATCAAAGATCTAGATATTAAAACAAAAACATCAAATCTGCTAGAAAACAGAATAGGTAAAACTCCTGAAGACTAGTGTAGATAAAGTCTTAAATTCAACCCCACCCCCACAGGAACTATCACAAAGAATCAACAACTTGGACCTCATTTTATGAAAAAGATTTTGCACAGAAAGAAAAACCACCAACAGAGTGAAGAGACAAATTACAACATATGAAAAAATGTTTGCCAGCTGTTCCTCAGACAAGGGATTACTATTGAGAACATACAAAGACCTAAAATAATCAGACCTTCCATAGTTAAAGACCCAATCCAAAAATGGGCATCTGAGATGAATGCACACTTCTTAGATGAAGAAATACAAACAGCAAATAAATATATGAAAAAAAGTTCAACATCACTGGTCATTCAAGAGCTGCAAGTTAAAACAACACTGACATACCATCTCACCCCTGTGATCAAGGCTATCATCAGGAAATCAACCAATAACAAGTGCTAGATGGGCTGTAGGGAAAAAGGAATATTTTTCTACTGCTGGTGGGAGTGTAGACTGGTGCAACAGTGTAGCAATTCCTTAAGAAACTAGGATTGGATGTCCATTTGACCTAGGTATTCCCCTTCTGAGTATCTCCTAGAAGAATTTAAAACATCACACCACAGTGATATATGTGCACCCATGTTTATAGCAGCACAATTTGCAATAGCTAGATCTTGGAAACAACTCAAATGCCCATCAACCAAGGAATGGATAAAAAAGATGTGGTACTACTCAGCCATAAAGAAGGATAAACTAGAGACTTTTGTAGGTAAATGGATGCAACTTAAGATGATACTCATAAGTGAAACAAACCAGACTCACATGTGTAAACATCATATGGTCTCCCTAGTGTGAGAAGCTGAAAGAGTAAATAAAATCCAAAACATACAATGGATGCTGTGAAATGGGAAGAAACTGTTCAAAAGAAAAGAAAAACTGGGATGGGAGAAAGGAGAAAAAAAAGGAATGGAATAGCAAAATATATATAATTAAGATAGTTATACTACTAATTTCTTTTAGTTCATTGAAAAGAAAGGTTTGTGCTAGTATTATTTGGACAATGAAATGTCTCTAAGTAACTAATTTGAAGATAACAATACACAATATATTAACAATTGTCACTCTCCTATTATCTTGCTTTGAAATTTTGGTTTTTTGTCTTTAAAATAATATTAAACAAGGAATATGCCAAAATATAGCATAAAAATTTTGCCCTTTTTGATGCAAAGACTTACTATGCTCTCAGTTTAGACATTTGCACTTGTACTCAGCCATCAGGTTCTTCCTCATATGGTAATAAACCAAATGATGTTCTGAGCAGACTTGTTCCCATATCCCAAACTAATTGGAATTTTCTAATTCATGTTACATTTGCTAACCAAGCACCAATTGACCAGCCAGAAGCTGTACGCAGGAACAAAGCAGAAATTCCAAATGAAATGTTCCCATTTCAGTCTGAGAATTGTATAGTACAATCTCTGGGTTTCAGAAAGATGTAACATTGCCCTCATACATGCCAAAGCAAAACAACCCCATACTGCTGATGTCAATATTTCACCACAATGATAGCACTGATAGGGAAACCTCAACAAAACAGAAGCCTGAGATGGAAACTTTCTACCACAAAACCAATGGTGGAGTAATATTGTTTATGAGTTACCCAACTGTGATGTCACTTGAAATATGAAGCATTGGCCAATCGTTGTGTTTTACTTGATACTAAACATGTATAAAGTGTTTAATAGTTTAGAAAGAAAATAACAAGTGCAAAGTACCATGGAGAAATTTCCTTAGAGAATTGGGACTGGAGCTCACAAGAGATCATTTACAGTGGAGGAAAAAGAAAATGTTTTTGTCCAAGGAATTACGCAGAAAAATTGTAGAGAACTTTGGTGAGCTGACAGGTGAACAGGCAGGTGCAGCATCACAAGACCTACTAGAACAATAGGAAAGAAGAAAGATGTCAACTGTATCCTACAATAAAGTACCAGAAAACAAAACATACTATCAGTGTAAGCAGTACTTGTGTATGGAACAAATAGCTGTCATGTGTGAAGGGTGCCCTGGGTGTGAAGAAATGCTTGTTTTTGTTGTAGAATTGTATCGGTATTTTCATTGCAGTTCTTATAGGAATTTACTTCTGATGTTCTCTTTCAGATTTTGTAACCAAGTACACAGATGATGTGAAAATGTTGATGTCTATTCTGTACACACAATACAAATTAAGAAGGTAATACTTTATTTTATTGATGTTTTGTGTTTCTGTTAACTACACACTATATAAGAAAAACCTCTTGACAGAACAGCAAGACCACCCAGCTGTCAAATATGTCCTAGGAGGCCAGGAAAGCAAAACATATATGCTGTGAGTTTAAGCAATACCTGTGTATGGAACATATTGCTGTCATGTGTGGAGACTGCTTTGGATGTAGTAATTGAAGTAAAATGTATTTTTTTTGTAACATGCTATTGGCATTTTCATTGTAGTTCATATAAGAATTTGTGTTGTTCTTTTTTAGACTTAGTACACCAAAAACCAATGTTGAAAATTTTGATGCTGTTTTATAAACACTAAATAACTATAAAAAATTCATTTTTTTTCTTTTGGCGGTACTGGGGATTGAACTCAGGACCCTGTGCTTGCTAGGCAGGCGCTTATTCCACTGAGCTATATACCCAGCCCCAAAAAATTCAATACTTTATTTTTGTGATTTTTTTCCCGTTAAGAACTTATTGTTTGATATAATGAAACTCCTAATTTTGGGGGGGTGGCACTGGGAATTGAACTCAAGACCTCACACTTGCCAGGCAGGTGCTGCAAACTCATAACATTAAAATTAATAATTCATGAATAGAAATATTCTAAAGAATAAAGGTGAGTCTTACAGACCCGTTTCTGCACTTTGGTGATGAAATTAGTCTTATGCCCCAAGGCCTAGGTCACCTCCCTGAGCCTTCCCCACCTTTGTGAGAGTCCTGCCTTCCATCTTGGCTGACCTGCCCCTCTCTCAGGTTCCTGCCAACTGTCCTACTCTTACTGTTGAACTGTCCTTCTACTGGGAGGAACTCTTTGAGATCTGGCTTATTCTGTGTCCAGAGTTAGAAGAATGGCAGGGTAATAACCACTTGTTGCATAAATAAGTGGTTTGTTGACTGAGTATGGGTTTTCTCTTCCAGCTATCTTTGTTCTTCCCTTCCCACACTCACCATACTCTGAGGGAGCAGACACAGCCACATACGCTAGTTTAGAATAAAATTCTTTCTTTCAGAAATCTTAGCTTATTATTTCCAAAATTATGACTATTCTTGCTGTCCTGAAATCAAGGGAGTGAAAGTTAAATTATTCTTATTATTCTTTGCAGTCCTGGGAATTGAACTGAGAGCCTCTATACTGAGCTACATCCTCAGTCCATTTTAAAATTTTATTTTGAGACAGGGTCTTGCGAAGTCACTAAGCTGCCTAGGCTGGGCTTGAACTTGAGATCCTCCTGTATCAGTGTCCAGAGTAGCAGAGATTACCAGTGTGTACCCTCATGCTTGGCTGAAAATTAATTTCTTGACACCTGGGGAGGTGAAGCATTTTAATATATATTAATAATGCCTAGTGACTTCTAAATTGAGTCCAAACAAATGGGAGAATTGAAAAAGACTTACAAAGCAGTGCATGATATGTTAAAAATCAAAAGGATTAATAAATATTTTAACATATAAGGTCAGTAATATATTACTGCTGCTTTTAAAATCTATACCCTGCTGGGTATGGTGATGTACACTTGTAATCCTAGCACTCAGGAGGCTGAGGCAGGAGCAACATTCTGAGTTGAAGGCCGGCCTGGGTTATATAAGTGAGTTCAAGGCCATTCTGTACCACACTCAAGATCCTGTCTCAAAAGCAAAAAACATACCCTTTACGCTGTGACTGCAAAACCAAAACCTGTGTAATATCTGAAGAAAAGAGGTGTTCTTTATCCATCATTTATGTATTTCCTTAGATATTTTCAGGCATATATATAAAAGCAAATTACTGGCCTCTTTTGGGGGGAGGGTATCCAAAATTGAACTCAGGACCTTGCACTTGCCAGGCAGGCAGTTGTGCTGCTGAGCTATACCCCGGTTTACTGGCATTTTTGATGTCATCATAAAAACTTGGTAGACATTCTGCAATGTCTGCATGATATTGTAATGTATTGTTGTGTCATTGTTTAACTGTTTTCTGCTGCTGGAATTTGTTTCTATTTTTTTCTACCATCACTATCTCAATGAAAAGTCTATACACGGTCTTTTTCACATTTCTGAGACTTTTTTTTTTTTTTTTTGGTCTTTTTTTTTGAGACAGGGTTTTGCTATGCAGTTCAGGCTGGCCTTGAGCTTACTTCTTTGTAGTCCAGGCTGGTCTTGAAGTAGCAGTGATCCTCCTGCCTCAGCCTCTTGAGTGCTGGGATTACAGGCATGCGCCACCACGCCTGGCTTCTGAGACTATCTTTAGGCTAGATTTTTATTTTATTTTAATCTTTTTGAGACAGGGTCTCGCTACGCAGTTAAGGCTGGCCTTGACTTTAATTTGAAGCCCAGACTGGTCTTGAACTAGCAGTGATCCTCCTGCCTAAGCCTCCCGAATGCTGGGATTACAGACGTGCGCCACCATACCCGCCCGGTTTATAGATTTTTAGAGGAGTATAATGGAATCGCAATAATAAATATTTTTATAATTCTTAATTCATAGCTTCAAATTACTTTCCAAATGTTGGAAGAGGAGAGAATTTGCTTGACAATTTTTTTTTGGCTATGTAGTTCAGACTGAATTTGAACTCATGGCAATTCTCCTGACTCAGCAACCCAAAGGCTGAGATTACAGGCATGGATCACCACGCTCGGCTAAATTGTTGTATTCTTAGCTATGTAAGTGGAATCGAGCAGGGTTCTTGTTGCCTGAGTTAATACCTCATATTCATTCAAGTTGTTATTTCCTATTGTGCAGATGTTTACTGCAGGACTGTAACACAATTTAATTACCCATTCAATCACTCATGGACATTTGGGTTCCAGTGTTTGGTTATTACGAATAGAGTGCTATAAACATTCTTGGACACGCCTTTGGTGGGTGTGTATGCGCAAATTAGTTTCGGAGTGAGATTTTTGGGTCATGGGCTGAGCATACTTTGACGTTTAGCAGAAACTGAAATGGGTTTTCCAAAGTGGTTGTACAATAAGGCTGTCATGCTAACCTGGCCTCTTGATTTAAGAGGGACGATAACCCAATTGCACCACTAGCACTGGTTAATGTAAGAACCGTAATTTTGTGCATGACTCTGCTACATGCTTCATTATTCAGTTGAGAGCATATATTTAGCAAGTCGGCACCATTTGACTCTGGCCAAACGCTGGTGGGCTTGGCCAAACGCTTTACTCTAAAAACTCCCTCCGGGAACAAATGCCGTATGTAAAGTTTGTAAAAGTGGCTGTTTCTGAGCGTACCCGGGGTAGTTAACGTACTTTGCCAATGAGCCTGCCACAATCGTCCTCCGGAAGCAGTTCAGCCCCCTCCCCTCGGAACAAAAGAAGCGCACTGCAAAACCGCGTGGGTATCCGGCCAAACCCAGCGCCTTACCTAGGCACATGCGCAGGTCGAACACTACGAAGCCACCGGGGCCCTGGCGCGCGTGACGTAGCACCATACCCTGGTACGTGATGACGCGAGGGCGTGCGCTCTGTAGTTCATAGGGGAAGATGGCGGCTGCGCCTCCGGAGAAGAGGGATTGAAACGGGAGGAGGAAGGAGGCCAAACAGGGAGACGTTCCCAGTTGCAAAGACGGACGCCTCGCTTGACGTTAGGAGCTCTGCGCAGCGCCAGACGGTGAGTGCGGCGCGGGTGCGGACCGCTTGCGCGCGGCTGCCGGCGCGCTCCGCCATTTTCAGGCCTGGCCGTTGCGCGCTTTGGGGGCTTGAGGGCGCCTGGGGCGGGCCGCGGGGACCCCGAGCGCAGGCTCCAGCGCTGGCGGAGGCGGGTTCGAGCGTTAGCGCAGAGGGATGGAGGCCAGAGGCCGACTCGGGAAGAAGGCCTGCGGAAGTGAGGCTGTGGCTGGGGCCGACGGAGCCGCGGCGACTCGCTGAGGCGGGCCGCGGGTTAGAGGTGAAGTTCGCCGAGGGAAGCGCGTTGAAATTGATTTGTGGCGGGGATGGGACGTTGGCCGAGAGTCGGGCCGAGTATGACTTGGAGTGAGTTGTCGAAGGGGTCACGAGAAATTAATGCGAAATCCAAAGTAGCTGAAGTTTCATAGTCTTGGTCTTTTCATAGTTTGAAAGATGTGTTTGTTACAGGGAGAAAGGGCACCGCTTGACAGGCAAACCCCTGCGTCTTTGAAATAGTGCTCTCTGTAAATGTCTGTTTCATGAGTCTATTTCCAGTTATAAGTTGGCTTCTGGAGAGTAGGTATTTAGCATCTTAGTACTACTGCTTTGTTTCGAGCCGCTCTCCAGTTGTTTCCTAGGCAGTCCCCTAAGGCCCGAGTAGCAAGGATTACTTGCGCGTGCCACCCGGCCCGCCTGACATTGCCGTTTTAAAGAAAAGTTGATGCCTCCTTCTAATTCTTGTGGTTAGCCTTTCCTTAGTAAGGAGAAGGCAGGTAGGCAGCGAAATTCCGTAATTGGATCTATTTAAATAAAATCAAACCTAAACCGTGTATAGTAAACTTGTCAAGAGTGTTTTAGTTTCTACACAGATGGCATTAACCTTTTTTTTTTTTTTTCCCCTTTTTGAGACAGGGTCTTACTATGCAGTTCAGGCAGGCCTAGGACTCCCAGCGATCCTCCTGCCCCAACCTTCTTTTTTTTTTTTTTTTTTTTTGCGGTACTGGGGATCGAACTCAGGACCCTGCGCTTGCTAGGCAAGCGCTTATTCCACTGAGCTATATCCCCAGCCCTGCCCCAACCTTCTGAGTGCTAGGATTACAGAGGCCACCATGCCCGACTGGCATTAACTGTTAAAGCATTTTGCAAGAAAGCATATAAACAAAAAGCTTATGCTAAAAGGCAGACCTTTTGAGAGCACAGCTTTTAAGTGCACTCTGGAGATAGAATGAACATGGTACACAGTATTTTTTGCTTGTGAATGTGGTGGAAAGGTAGATCTACTTAATTCAAACAAAACTTTTAGTGGGCGCTAAAGTATGTTAAGCTGGGGGTGGCACACGCCTGTAATCCCAGCACTCAAGAAGCTGAGGCAGGAAGATTGCCAGGAGTTCCAGCCCAGCTTGGCCTACATAGTGAGTTCAAGGCCAGCCTGCACTACATAGCGAAACTGTCTCCAAAAGAAAAAAAGAAAGAGAATGAAGAAGGTTAATTGTTCCATCGGTAGCATTTTTCTTAATTGCATTTTACGCACATCTTTTATTACTGTAAGATACTTTTGCACTCTCTTTCTATTTTTTTTATTTTTTCTCTTTTTGAGACAGGGTCTCACTTTGCAGTTCAGGCTGGCCTTGAGCTCACTTTGTAACCCAAGCTGGTCTCAAACTCACAATGATCCTCCTGCCTCAGCCTCCTGAGTGCTGGGATTACAGGTGTGGGCCATCATGCCTGATCAAACTTTTTTATATTTGAATAAGAAAGTAAAATTTGCTTGCTATTGTAGTGTAGTGTAGCGTATGTGTGTGTGTGTTTAAGACAAGCTCTACTAGCTCTGTAGCTCAGGCTGGTTTTGAACTCATTGTGTAAGCCAGCTGGCCTTGAACTCGGGGTGATCCTCTGAAGTGCTTGCTTGGCAGGTGTGTGCCATCATACCCAGTTTAAAACTATATAATTATGGGGAATTTTCACTAATGAATGTATTTATGTGACCCTTCCCTCAGCAAAAATTTTCAGCGTTTATAAGTTATTTTTAGGGGAAGTAGTGTTAGTTAGAGCTCTCTGATTAGAAATCTTCATTATCAAGGTATGTTTAATTACATATCATCAAATGGTAAATTGTTATTTAAGAACAGATCCCAAATTCCTAGTTTTCTACAAAATATTCTAAGAATTTTTTTGTTTCTGTTTTTGTGATTTTTTGTTTGTTTTGTTTTTAGAGACAGGATCTTGCTATATAGCCCAGGCTGGGCTCAAACTCACTTCGATCCTCCTGCCTCAGTTTCCTGAGTGCTGGGATTATAGTAGTGTGCCACCATGCCCAGTTTTCATTGTTTTTGAAACTCCATAAGAAATGTTAATTTTTTTGTTGTGATGTGAAAGTTTTTTGTTGCTGTGATGTTGTATGACAAGTTGCCTGACTATAGTTTTTTTTAAGTTTTATTTTTGTTTTTTTTTTAGGATATTTCTCTTGTGTCATCCACGCTGGCATTGAATTTGAAATCCTCCTAATTCAGCCTCTCAAGTGCTGGGATTGCATTTATGTGTCACTGTACCTGGCTAGGACCACAGTTTTAGTATTTACCAGTACACTATTTAGTCTTGTTTTTTATGTAGTATATAGGGCCTCATACATGTTGGGCAAGTGCTCTCATACTGAGACTTAGCCATTCTTTTGGGGATGGGGCCTTGCTAAATTGCTAGGCTGATCTCATAATTTTGCCTCTCAACCTCTTGAATAGCTAGGATTACAGGTGTGCCCCATTGTATCTGGCTGTAGTTCAGGTTTAAAACTTTTTTTATTTGAACACTTTTTCTTTGGTAATTTTCCTCACCCCATTGTAGACCATTTATAGTAGTACTATTCTTTTTTTTTTTTTTTAAATATATATAGTAGTACTATTCACAGAAGCTTTTTGGCACTTTAGACAACATGACCCACATTATTCTCTTTCTAGTTCTTAAACATTTTAGTAATTTTATGGTAGAGCAGTTGACTTCATAAAGTTTGTGTTGTGCTTTATTTTCATGATTTAAATGCTTATGAAAGCCCAGAGCTGGGTCATAATGGAAAGAGCATCATGAGTTTCAGTAGAAGACTCACCTAGGTTTAAATGTCAGGCTCAAAACTAAAGTAGCTCTTTTTTGTGCCTGGAATTAAATCTAGAACTTCTGCCTGGTTCACCATTGAGCAACACTCCGAGCCCTAAAATAGGATTTTTTTGTATTGCGTGAAATTCTCTTGAGCTTCAGCTAGAATGGCTGTTGTCTCCTCCCCTCCCCTCCCCTCCCTTCCCTTCCCCCTTCCTTTTTGCCCCCCCATATTGTTTTTTTTGAGACTGTCTCTATGCAGTTCAGGCTGGCCTTGAACTCACCTTGTAGCCCAGACTGGCCTTAGTCTTGTGGCAATTCTCTTGCCTCAGCCTCTTTGAGTGCTGAGATTACATGTAAACTCCACCATGCCTGGCATTTATTTTTTTATTTATTACAAAATGGAAATTAGACTTAGATAGGCTTGATTAAATATTTTTGGCGTAAAAACTTAATAAGCTTAATTAAAAACTTACTACATGAATTATATTGCATTACATTAGGAAGGACAACGTCTGTTTCTCCTAGTGATGTTCCCTGAATAGGGTAGTGGAGACTGTCAGATGTTAGTTTGCCCCAGTATTAACAATGCTGACTTTACTTGGCTGACATAATATTGGCCACATTTCTTTATTGAAGGGTATATATTACCTTTCCAGTTATACCTGATTTGTGGGGTAATAACTTTGGCATTGAATACCTGTTGCCAGTATTTCTCACCTATCATTGAGTGTTGGTTGAGGTGTTTATTTCATTAAGAGGTTTTCTGCTCTGTGTACTGTTCATACTCTTTATTTGCTGTTTTCTGTTAAAAAAAAAAAAAAAGCTTTGGTGGCTGGAGGTGTAACTTAGTGGTAGAGTGCTTGCCTAGCATGTGTGAAGCCGTAGGTTCCATCCCCAGCCCTGCAAAACCAAAACCAAAACAAAAAAATCAAGTTAGAAAAAGCCAGACTCTTAAAGGCAGTTAAGGGTCTTTACAGTCTTTAATTAGGTGAATGTTTTGGGGCCTCCTTCTTGCTTTGTAGTTCAGATTGGCCTTAATTTCGCTGTGTACCCTGGGTTGGCCTTGAGCTTGCAGTGAATCTCCTGTTTTAGCCTCCAGGGATTACAGGTGTGTGCCACAATTCCTAGGTTTCCTTTCTTGATTTTTAAAAGTTTTCCACTTCTCCAGGGTGCCCTGATTCTTTGATAGAAATATTTATTTATAGACTAAACTTTGGGTGCTAGGTGATGTGTGCATTGCTGCTAGAGTGTGCTTGCTTCAAGGCCCGTTTTAGTGGCTAGAGCTAGAAAACATTAAAAAAACAAAACATAAGTTTACATTAATATTTTAAATTGGAAAAACAAATTTTTTCTCAGGATTTCTTTCACACAAAATGGATTCAGATTTACCGTGACTTTGCTAACTGCATTTCACTTATTTCTGCCTTTGCTTTCCTCAGAATACACTGTAAAAGCTGAAAATGTAGCTGAACAGTAGACACTTACCTAGAAAATACAGCATTGGAGATGCACAGAGAACTGTGTTCAGAGGCTACTTGAGATAACAATTTTATTTGATAACTTTATTATTTTGATTATCAAATTTGACTTTTGTTTGTGCTCATTATTAGGGAATCCTTTTTTCTTGACTGTGTGAAGCCCTCAGTGCATTCCCCGCTGCTGCAAAAAGAGTTAAATATTTACATGGTTTAAAATTTAATACTATAATAGTGCTGTATGGAAAGAGTACTTAAGTCTTGCTTTAATTTCTAAGTGCTTTATCCTCATTACCACCTTTATTTCTCCCTATTAGAAAAATGTTGTTATACTGTATATACCTGTGATCTTAGGTTTTTCTTTGCTTTTTGAGGGGTACTGGTGAACCCAGGGGAACTCCACTACTGAGCTCCATCTAGTGTCCGCTCCCCCTTCAAACCTAAGGCCTCCACATTCTGGGCAAGTGTTCTCTTGCCTGCAGCGCTTTTTCTATTGAGATGGGGGTCTCATAAGTTGCCTCTGCTGGCCTGGAACTTGAAATCCTTTTGCTTCAAGCTTCTGAATAGCTGAGATTATAGGCGTTCCACCCAGCTAATTTTTAACAGTTATAAAAAAGACAGCCAAATTTACCACCTAAGCTTAATTTTTTGGTTTTTAATCAGATTTTATTGGAAAACTTAAAAAAATTAAAGAATTGGTACATGTTTGTAGTACATAATGATGATGCATATTTTTTTCATACCCTTCTCTGCCTATCCCTTCATCTCTTGATCACCTTTCCTTTTGCAAAAGATCTATCTCCCTGTTTTCTAATGTCTCTCTTTTCTTTTTCTCTTTATTTATATTAAGGGTTTTGCATATAGGAGAAACTATGCAATATCTAAAGCTTGTATGTCTGGTTTATGTCACTTAACATAATGTTCTCAAGGTGTATCCATTTTCCACAAATGACTCAAATTTAGCCTTTTTATACCAGAGTAGTACTCCACTGTGTCCTTCTCTTTCCTTTGAATTGAGAACAGGGTCTTGCTGTGTAAGCTTGCTTGCTTGCTTGCTTGCTTTCTGTCTCTCTCTTTCTCCTTTTCTTTTCTTTTCTTTTCTTTTTGTCTGTCTTTCTGTCTTTCGTGTGTGTCATTTAAACGTACCTGAACTCACTCTGTAGCCCATGCTGGCCTTGAATTTGCAGGGATCCTACTGTCTCTGCCTCCCTAGTGCTGGGATTATAGGTGTGTGCCACCATGCCCAGCTATAGCTATTTTCTTGAAGGTTTTTTATTTTCATAAATAGATGCCAGATTTTGTCAGAGGTTTTTTCTGCCATCTATTGAGATCATCATGATTTTTATCTTGCTTCCTTTTGTGTGATGTATTAATTTATTGATTAGCTTAGTTGAACAATTCTTGCATCCCTGGGATGAAACCTACTTAGTCATTCTGTATTTTCTTTTTAATAATTTGATGCAGTCTATTTGCTAGTATCTTATTAAGGGTCTTTGCATCTATATTCATTGAAGAGACTGCCCTGTAGTTTTTTTAGTTGAGTCTTTTCTTTTTTTGAGACAGGGATTCCCTATGCAATTCAGGCTGGCCTTGATCTCACTTTGTAGCCCAGGCTGGTCTCAAACTTGCAGTGATCCTCCTGCCTTAAGTCTCCAGAGTCCTGCAGTTGAATCTCTTTTAGTTTCATTAAAGATTTTGAGGCATATTGGCGTTAGATATTCCCTGATGTCCTTGTAGAAATAATTGGTGAATCCATGAGGCTTGTTCTTGGTGGTAGGTTTGTTTATTCCTGCCACAATTTCATTCCCTGCTACTGGATTATTCAGGGTTTCTATGTTTGTGGTCTAGTTTTTGTAATTCATATGTGTATAGGAATCTGTCAGTGTCCTCTGAATCTTCAGATTTATTAGAGTACAGGTTTTCCTTTTTGTTTTGGTACCAAGAATTGAACTCAGGACCTTGCTCCTCCTGCACCACTGAGCTATGTCCCTGGCCCCAGGTTTTCAAAGTAGTTATGATTTGGATTTCACTGGTGTCCAGTGTGATTTCATCTTGCACATTTCTAATTGCATCGATGTGTTGTTTCTTTTCTTCTTTGATAAGATTAGCTAAAAGTTTGTCTAAAGCTCTTGCGTGGATATAGATTGTTCTTATTCCCAGAACTTTGGAGTGCATCATTAATTTTTGGGGGGCTTTTGTGTTGTGCACATTTGCAGCTATAAACTTCTCTCTTTAGAACTGCTTTCATTGTGTTGTGTAGATTGTGGTATGTTTTATTGGCATTATTTGTTTCTAGGAATTGTCTAATTTCTTGCTTGATTTCTTCTGTGACCCATTTAGTCAGATTCAAGATGATACTGTATTGTCAAATTTCCATGTATTTGCATAATTTCTGTGTTTCTGTCTTTTTGAGACAGGGTCTCACTATGTAGTTCAGGGTGGCCTTGAACTTACCTTATAGCAAAGGCTGACCTTAAACTCGCAGCAGCTGTCCTGCCTCAGCCTCCTGAATGCTGGGATTACAGGCTTGTCCTACCACATGGGTCCTTTCTGTGGTTTCTGTTGCCATTGATTTCTGTGATCTGATATCATGGGAAAATTTCAGTTCTTTTATATTTCCTTAAGCATGCTTTATAGACTAGTATGTACTTTATTTTGGAGAAAGTCCCATGTGTTACTGAAAAGAATGTGTATTCTGTTGTTGGGTAGAGTGTTCTGTAGGTTTTCTTTTTTTTTTTTTTTAACTCAATTGCTGTACTCTTGTTAAACAGCAGTTATTTTTATTTGTTTATTGTTTGGTTTTTGGAGACAAGGTCTTGCTGTTTTGAATACTCAGCAATCCTCCTGCCTCTGCCTCCTCAGTGCTGGGATTATAGAGCGATCACCACCATGCCCAGCTCCTAAACGGCAGTTACTGCTGCCTCACAACACTGTGTTCCAGAGAAACAGGTGAGAGCAAAGACTGTCATCATCCATAGATGATGACCCATTTTTACTGTGGACAGATTCACACATGCATTTTCATTTTACTTGGCAATAAAAAAGTTGAGTTTACCAGTAGGAACAATACGTGTTTCACCTACATCACCGCGAACCTCTCCTGTCCCCCCACCCCTCTCTCTCCTGAGTAACCCTACATCCCTTCATGATCACCCCAGCTCAGGCGCAGTGAGGGGATGCCTGACCCTGCCCAGCAGAAGTCGTTCTTCCTCCCCCTCACAGAACTGGGGCACCACAGTAACTCTTGGCAGCACCCAGTGTCCACTGGCTCCTAAGCTTGGCTGTGCCCTTTGGGACCATAAGGCTGGCACAGACCCTGGGTGCCCAAGACCCACCGTGGGCTTCAAACAGTGTGGACTGTAGGTATCTATCAAGCCCATTTGCAGGTTTGGTTCAGCTATGATTGTTTTTTGTGTCTAGTTGATGTATTTCTGACAGTGAAATATTAGAGTCCCAAGTATAATTGTGTTGATGTTTATCTGACCTTTTATGTCTAGCAGCATTTTTGTTTTTAGCATTTGTTTTATGAAGTTGGGCACACCAATGTTTGGTTTACATATGTTAATAATTTTATCTCTTCCTGTTGGAGTCCCTTAATATGTAATGACCTTCTCTGCCTCTTTTGATCAGTTTTGGCTTGAAGTACACTTTGTCTGAAATTAGGATAGCTATTCCTGCTTTTTTTAATGCTTCCATTACATGGAATATTGTTTTCCATCCTTTGTTTTTAAGTCTGTGAATTTCCTTTTGGATTAAATGCATTTTCTTATATGTAGCATACTGTTGAATTTTGTTTGATCCATTCTGCCCACCTGTGTCTTGTGATTTATTGAGTCTAATTACATTGAGAGTTACTTCTGAAAGGTATTGACATAGTCTTGTCTTCGCATTATTTTCCTGTTGCTGAACCTCATTCACTTTCTGTTTAACTGTCCAACCTGCTTGACATATTCTTTCCTGTGCACTTTTGGGCATAGTTTCCTTCATTGTTTCTTTATAGAATGTCCTTGAGAATTTTTTATAGTAGTGCTGGTTTGGTGGTCATTAATTTCTTAAGGTGCTCTTTGTCATAGAAGGACTTTATTTCTCCATCAGTCTTTCTTTTGATACCAGGAACCAAACCCAGGGCCTCATGCTTCCCAGGCAGGCATGATATCACCGAGCTCCTCCCTGGCTTTCTCCATCAGTCTTGAAAGGCAGGTTTGCAGGCTATTATCAGTCGGGTCAAAAGTTTTCTTTTGGGGCTTGAAACACTTAATTCCAAGCTTTCCCGGTCTTTAGGGTATGTGCTGTAATTTTAATGGATTTACCTCTATAAGTGATGCTATTGTCTTAACAGGTTTTAAGATTCTCTTATTTTTGACTTCTTGGAGTTTGACTATGATGTATAATGGAGAAATTCTTTTCTGTGGCTATTCCTATTCTTTACCACATCCTTGGAAAGTTTTCTGCAAATAGATTTTTTATGTCATTCGTGGTTAGTGTTCACTGTGTCATGTAACAGCCCTTCAGTCTGTGTTCTCTTGTTTTAAGGTACTGTGTCTCTGAGTATATGGTCACCTGCATTAGTCCTACCTTGTAGTTCTGACACTGTCCTCACCTTGGTCACTTCTGATGCTCAAACTTTTGATAGAATTTATCTCCTGGATTTTTTTTGTTGTTGTTGTTGTATTTTGCAGAAGTGGTCATGCTTGTGTGTTTTGAGACATGGTCTAACTGTGTGATTCAGGCTGGCCTTGAACTCACAGCGTAGCCCAGGCTGGCCTTGAATTTGCAGCAATCCTCCTGCCTTAGCCTCCCAAGTGCTGGGATTACAGGCATGTTCCACCATCTCCAGCTCTTTCATGTTTTCTTTGCTTTTTTTTTTTGTCTTTTTGAGGCAAGGTCTTGCTATGCAGTTCAGGCTGGCCTTAAGCTCACTTTGTAGCCCAGGCTTATCTCTAACTCACAATAATCCTCCTGCCTCAGCCTCCCGAGTGCTGGGATTACAGGTGTGTACCATGCCTGGCTTCATGTTTTCTTTATCATTTATTTAGCTCAGCTAGCTTTTTGTTAGTGTTGCCTGTAAACTCATTGATCATTTTATTATGTCCGTTATCTGGTTGTATCTTTGAGCTCACTAAGCACCTGTTTTTTGTTTTTTTTTGTTTTTTTTTTTTTTTGGTCTGTGTTATCATTTCGTGTAATTCAGTGGTTTAGCTTTAGACTTTCTCTTGTTCTATCCCCCCATGCATCAGCTTTGTGGGAGTTGGGAGTTTTTGGAGCTGTTTTGTTGCCTATTTTCTTGTGTTCCTAATTGTGAGTGTGCGTACGCGCACTGACATGCACGAGTGTGCATGCATTCTGAGAACTGTGAGTTGAGTATAATAGAAAAGTTGTTGGTAGTATGGGGATTGCTTTAGTGTCTGCTTTCCAGTGATGCACTCTGACTGTGGCCTTTTTGCCTCTGTCCTAAAAACTGACCATCTGCATTAAATTTAGGAAGTGGGGGTGCACTGTAATTGGGCCAGTAACTAGTTATTTGGAAATGAACTGCAAAAGTCGTGATGACACAAAGGCAAGCTATTATTGACATACAGTAAAAACCAGTTAATAGTAACAACTTTACCACCCTGGTAATAGCAAGGAAATCAGCAACACTAATAGAATCAAAACTAAACTAGATATTCACAGCAGAACCAATACAAACTACTATTGTACCACCATTAATAATACAGAAGATATCTTTAATTATAGTATAGTCACAAAGACAAACCAAATATTGGCATACAGTGTCTAGTAAATCCTGCAATCACACCACCATTAACAATAGAATTCAACAATAATAGCATCAAGTCAAGTGTCTAATGGTTAATAAAGTTTACTAATAATACTGGTGAAGATGAAGGAAAGGGTGGGGAAGAAAAACATGGAAGAAGTAAAACTTGAAAAATAAAAGGAAGATGAGAGGGAGGAGAGAATATAAGATAGAATCCTATTAAGGAGTAAAAGAAAATTAATATAATTAGATAAAAGCAACAGAAAAAAATAAACAGGAAAAAGAATGAAAAAACAGCAAAATAAAAAACCCTTTAAAAAAATGAAGAAAAGCGCTTGCCTAGCAAGCGCAGGGTCCTGAGTTCGATCCCCAGTACCGTAAAAAAAAAAAAAAAAGAAGAAAAAAAGAAATGCCCCCCCCCAATTTCTGTGTGTTTTTGAATGAGTGCTTTCTATCCAGGGTCTACTTTTTTGGAATCTACCAGATACAAGGGAGAGGTAGGGAGTTCACTATTAACAACTATATTGTTTGCACATTTTAGTTTTTGTGTATGAATGCTGAATCTTGTTCTGCCTTTCCTGCTAGATGTGTTGATTAATGGTGTCCATTCTTTGGCAGCTATGAGTTTCTGTGTCCCACTGTGTGTCTCAAATCATTGCTTTGCCTAGCTCTGTGACCTGTAGGTTTGTGAGGTGCCCCGTACCCCAGCTCCAGAGGTCTCTTTATCTGTACATCCTGTCTGTAGCAGCCATGCAAACCCAGGCAGGCCACTAGCTCTGTGTTGTGTGTAGGCACTAGATCAGTGGGTGAGAGATGAAGAAGTCATCTAGACTTAATGCCAGCACTTTTCCTGTGCAAGCCACACAGGACTAGTTTGCAGTCCACAGTTTCTCAGCTCAGAGGACAGGACCCTACATCCTTCTTGGCCTGATCTCAGACTTCTCGGGAGCCTATTTCTAGCCCATTCTCTCTCTGCTGCTGTCACTTGTCATTTTCCATCTAGTCACTGGTAGAGCGATCCCAGAAACCCTGAAGTGTAGTTGTTAGAACCTCTCCAGTATGGTGGGTGCTGACCCTGGGTTTCCTCCATGCATGAGTCACTTTTGGAGTAAAACCCTACACTGTTTTTGCAGTTTATAATAACTGTGGACTTTTCTTGGGGCTGGTGCTTCTTGTGAGGTGGGCAGTGTTGCTGGCCTGGTCTGTTGTTTCTCCCTGGAGCTGGCAACCCTTTCCTGGGTTACCTTGTGCCTTAGACAGGTCCTTCCTTCTTCCTGAGAGCTGGGGTCTGCATTGCAACTGCTTTGTTCTTTCCTCTGTCATGCTTCATTTCTCTGGTTTCTCTAGTTTCTTGTGTTCCTGTTAGCTCTCTTCTGATTCCTAGAGATTTACTTTTTTTCTTCAAGTCACCAAGTTAACAGTTTTTCCGGTGTTTTGATTCCTGGTTCTGGAGAGGCTTTATTTTGCTGCCAGTTTTTATTCTGCCATTTAAAAAATTTTTCATTTATTTATTTATTTATTTATTTGAGATAGTGTCTCACTGTGTTGTTGAAGCTGGCCTTGAACTCACTGTGTAGTCAAGGCTGGCCTCAAACTCACATGATCCTCCTGCTTCAGCCTCCTGAGTTCTGGGAGTGCTAGGATTACAGGCATGTGCCGCCACCACTCCTGGCCTCTGTTGTCCTTCCTGTTCATTTGAACTGGAAATTAAACCCAGGGCTTTGCACATGCTAGGCAAGTGCTTCAGTGTTGATTCTATGTATCTCCAACTCATTTGTTCTGTTTGTTACTATATTGTGTCATGGTCTTGCTAGCCTGCCAGGCTGACTTCCAACTTTCAGCTGTCCTACACCACTTCCTGACTGCCTGGAAGTTTTTCCTTTCTTTTATCAGTCTTGGTATATTTCCCAGGCTGGTGTTGAATTTCTGTGCTCAAGTGAGCTTCCTTGATACCTGGGACTGTAGGTGTGTGGCACTGCACCTGGCTGATGTACCTGTATACGTGACTTCTGTGGTTTTTTTTGCTCTAATAATGTCTAAGAAATCATTCCATATTAGTGAATTCTGTTCCTCTTTTGAAAATTAAAGTACCTTTATCTTTGAACTCATAGTGTGTTCCTATTTTGAGGAAACTTGAAGGTGAAAGGAAGAACTACTAATTGTATCAAGATAATAGCTATAAACTGCAGGTTTGGGGACTGAGGTATGTGTAGTTTTGTAGTAGAGTGAATGCTTAACAGGCATGAGACCTTGGGGCCATTGCCTGCCACCAAAAAGAAACAAACTGAATTTTTCAACAAATTTATAATCGCTCAACTGTAATGTTTTCCCTGTATTCTTTTGTGCAACAACTAAAATTTACCCATGGTGGTTGGAGTGAGGCCCTGGATTCTGCTGCTTATATACATGGGTACACAACAACTTCTTATCATTCTTCTTTTGCTAAGGTGTATCTCTTCAGCTTAAAAGTGCAGTTGTGAAACTGAAAAAGTCCTTAAATAAGGCTAGTAATTTCTTTCAGTACTGTAGATATTTAAAGTCTCAGATTTGTTTGTTACTTCTTTTTGTAACTTTTGTTTAAGGTAAGTCCCAAACCTTGCTTTGATAACTGCAGCTGTTTTTGTTATTTTAATAAGAAATCCCTCCAGTCATTTTTAGTTTTACTTTTTTTTTTTTTTAGTTTTGTTTTGCCAGGCAAGCGCTTATGCCACTGAGCTATATCCCTGGCCCTGCCCTTTGCTATTTTATTTTTGATTTACTCAGCTTAATGGGGTCAGACTTTTCACTGTTTTGTAAGCAGAGAATCTCTAGTACTTAAAACAATGTCAGCAAATCCAATCATATATTAATTATGTACATTAAAACTTTAACAACAATTTCATCCATTTACCAATCCCCTTACCAACTGTACTTTACTGATACTAACAATTAAACTGGGATGTGGAGGGAAGGACACAAAAGAAAGAGGAAATAGACGGGGATAAATCAGTAAGAAAAGGGGAAAGGAAAAGAAATATCAGTAAAATAAGGAGATTACACTTCGTTGGAATTATTTTTTTAGTTTGAAGTAAGGGCTAAAGTTGAGGGGATTTGAGAGAATATTTGTATGAGTAGTGGGAGAGATGTACAGGGAGGGAAATGTAATTAGATTTTGAAGGAACCTAGTAAGTTTTTAGTACTTATTTTATCTTTGTTCTTCATCCACAATTTTGGTCATGGTTATGCTGTCATACCTATGAAAGTTACTATTTGAATTACATCAGTGATTAATTGTTACTCTCATTTGCACACATGCAAACACATATATATATATGGCCAGGCATGGTGGCAGATGCCTGTAATCCTAGCACTTGGGAAGCTGAGGCAGGAGGATTGTTTCGAGTTCGAGACCAATCAGGGCTACAAAGTCAGCTCAAGGCCAGCCTGAACTGCATAGCGAGAACTTGTCTCAAAAAGACAGCCCCCCCAAGAAACCCCCCCAAAACCCCCACTTATATATTTGGCAAGTGAAAGGGGGAAAGAAGGGGAGAGAAGGGAATATGAAAGAGAGGAAATGATGAAGAAAAATGAAAAAAGAAAAAACAAAACATTTAAAAAACCCTCATACAGTTGTCAAAGTACAAATCAGTTGTCAAAGTACATAATCAGAGTCCTTACAGTCCTATTTATGTTACAGTCTGAGTTCTTTTGCAGGTCTCCTGTCAGGGTCCCTACCCTCCCCTTAATTGCTGGTGAGCAAGAAAACTTGTGGATTCAGCCATTTCTTAGCGTGCCTCCAGGGTGTGGGTAACACTCTGGATATGTCCTTTGTTTCCATGCCAAGATCCATAAACCTTAGTTTTACTTTTGTAATTCATTAATAATAATATTGTATGACTACAGGTCTGAGTTTTAAAAGTCAGCTATTGAAGGTTATATAGTAAAGGCTTAGTTTATTGTGGCATTACTCTGTACGGTCACAATTTTTCAAAGCGTATGACATTTCTATCTAAAAAAAGCTGTAACAAAATTTCAGTTTCATACATAGCAGGAATGTCCAAGTCAGTTTACAGAAATAAGCTTTATGATGCTAAGTCCTATAATCCTGTTTCTGTGAGAGACAGTCTCACTGTGTAACCCAGGGTTGCTTTGAACCTGCCATTGTCCTGCTTCATTCTCCAGAGAGCTGGGGTTACAGGTATATTCCATCATGCCTGGCTCTCACTTTGTTAATTGTGCAATTGAAGCAATAATATTTGTAGTTTTGACAATGTGAATATTATATAATTTTTCTTTTAGTGTTTGTACTTTTTTTTCAGATATTCAAGTGTGATTTACTAAAACACAAAATGTGTACATTTTAGTATATTTCCATCATTGAGTATGTTTTCATGAAAGTATATTGCTATAAATATTTTCTATTACTTCTAAAGGTCTTCTCCACATGAACAATTATCAAAGTAGTTTCAGAATAGTCTCACACATACAGAGTTTCACTTCACTGTGATTTGTTTCACAGTTGAAAATACCCCTGTATACTGAATGCTTTCCCACATTGCACACATACGCTTGGGCCACAGTGTGACTTCATTCTGAAGGGTAGCATCTCTGACAGCAGAATTTCCCCTCACATTTCTCATATGCATAATTACTCCCCAGTGTGAAGGGAATTTTATATTTATGAAATGAAAAATCTTACCACAAATCTTTTCCATGCCTACATACATGGGGTTCCCCCTTGTCAGTAATTTCCTGGTGCTTGGCGGCATTTTGGTGCACTGAATGCTTTCCCCCATTGTTCACATGCATAGTGTTACGTTCCATTGTGAAGTTTTACATGTCATTGACAATCACCGTTGCAGCAGAAAGATTTCCCACATTTCTTACATGCATAGTGTTTCTCCCCAGTGTGGGGTCTTCTATGTCAACAACTGGCATTATTGTCTTTTTTTTTTTTTTTGTGGTACTGGGGATCGAACTCAGGATCCTGCGCTTGCTAGGCAAGCGCTTATTCCACTGAGCTATATCCCCAGCCCCCACAACTGGCATTATCAACACATCTTTCTCCACATTTCTCACACAGATATGTTTTCCCCCAGTGTGATTTCTTCCATGACTTTTGCAGTGATTGTCTCCTTGGAATGCTTTTTCCACTTGCTTGTACACATAAGTTTTCTCCCCAGTGTGAATTCTGTGATGTCTTTGTAAGGTACAATAATGACTGAAAGATATCCCACATTGCATACATACCTAAGTTTTTTCCCCAGAGTGAATTCTTTCATGTACAAGTAGATTAGTATTTTCACTGAAAGATTCCCCACAATGCTTACATTTACAGGGTTTCTCTCCAGTGTGAATTCTGTGGTGGGTGTCTTTGCAAAGTACGATTATCAATAAAAGATTTCCCACATTGCTTACATACATAGGGTTTCTTTCCAGTGTGAATTCTTTCATGTATTCTAAGTGTATGATTTTCCGTGAAAGATTTCCCACATGGCTTACAAGCGTAGGGTTTCTCCCCAGTGTGAATTCTGTGGTGTCTTTGCAAAGTACAATTATCAATAAAAGATTTCCCACATTGCTTACATACATAGGGTTTCTCCCTAGTGTGAATTCCTTCATGTACTCTACGTTTACTATTCTAAGAGAAACATTTCCCACATTGCTTACATACATAGGGTTTCTCCCCACTGTGAATTCCTTCATGTACTCTTAAGTTTACTATTCCGAGAGAAACATTTCCCACATTGCTTACACACATAGGGTTTCTCCCCAGTGTGGATGCTTCTATGTCTACAATATGTGGACTTATCAACAAATCCTTTGCCACATATCTCACATACATAAGGTTTCTCCTCACTGTGAATTTTTTCATGTATCTAAGTTTACTATTCTGAGAGAAATATTTCCCACATCACTTACATACATAGTGTTTCTCCACAGTATGAGTTTTTTTGTGACTTTGATAGTGACTCTGTGTACTGAATGCTTTCCTGTATTGCTCACATGCATAGGTTTTCTCCATAGTGTGAATTTTTTCATGTTGTTGAAAGGCATTACTAAGAGCTAATGCTTTTACATATTTCTTAGTTAGATGAGGTTTCTCCCCAGGATTTCTCCTCTCATTATGTGACTATAATATGAAGGAGTAAAGCTATTCTCACAGTGCTTGTACAAGTATGCATTCCCCAAATTGCAATTTCTTGTATAGATTTCACCAATGTTTGTTGTTGAGGCCTTCACACTTTTCTTACCTACAAAAGGTTTCTCTCCAGGGTGACTTTATTCACTAACATGAAATTTGGCCTCCCCACATTGTTCATATCGATAGAGTTTCTCTCTAGTGTTTCTCATTTCATGTTTCTGAAAGGACAGGAAATCACTGCAGGCTTTTCCATGTTCGTTACATTTATAGGGCTTCTCTTCCAATTCCAGATAATTGTCTTCATCATATCTTAGATTTCTTGGGCAATTTTTATCCTCTTCTTCAATTTGCAGATTATCCCATGTTCTTCCTACAGCATGAATATTCATCAGGGTTTCGCACATCACCCCTCCGTAGAGCTTCTTTTGAGATGGAGTCAGCAAAGCCCACTCTGCGGGGCTGAAGTTCACAGCTACATCCTCAGAGGTCACTGTCTCCATTACGTGGCTTGAGGGTCTCCCAGGATCCTTTGCCGGCCTCAGTAAGAAGTAACACAAAAATTGTATAGCTAGCAGTGGGCTCTGGGCAATCTGTACTTTTGATATTATACCTAAGGTAGCTTTGCACAACCCAAGGTGTGAAGGTATTTGGTATATGTAATGCAGTTACTAGTTGGTTATGCAATTGATTTTCTCAACCAAGAAGGTGGATTGTTGTTCATGAACATACATATGAATTTGTGTGTATTTCTTCTTTGGTTGTTTTGTTTGTTTCTTTTGGTGATCAGACCTTCTCAGGGTGTTGTGCATGTTTAGCATGAATGTGAATTGGATCTTTTGGTTACAAGGATTCATTGAGTTTGATTTTGGTTTAGTTTTTTGAGACAGGGTCTTACCATGTAGTTCAGGCTAGTCTTGAACTCACTATGTTGCCCAGGGTGGCCTTAAGCCATAGGTGATCCTCCTGCCTCAGATTCCATGTGCTGGGACTATAGGCGTTTGTCATAATGCCTAGCTCAGGTTTTTTGTTTTTTGTTTTTTGTTTTTTTTTTTTTTTTTTGAGATAGGGTCTCACTATGCAGTTCAGGCTGGCCTTGAACTTACTTTGTAGCCCAGCGTGGTCTTGAACTCTCAGCGATCCTCCTGCCTCAGCCTGTTTAATGCTGGGATTACAGGCATGTGCCACCAAGCCTGGTGTGCCTAGTTCTGTGAGTTTCACTTTGGAGTTGCAAAGTATAAGCTTTAGTTTTGGCTCCAATGTCAGTTTGTAATAATTACACCAACCTTAACTACTATGTAGAGAAGGTCAAGTAAAAGTGACCGACTTACTTTCTCTTGTCATGTTACGCATTTTTATGTAGTAAAATGTTACCCAGCTTGTTGCACTATGTTATGTGAGGTGTATTCTGAGGGTCAGAGTCCTGTTTGGTGTAGATCCACATTAGATTTCAGTAAAAAGTTCTCTTTTTAACCCTTATTACTTATTGTCATTTGTGTACACTTCAAATCCATGCAAAAAAATAGAAACATTATGACTTCTGCAGATAACCCATTTGTGGTCTGCTTAAAAGGAATATTACAAAGGGAGGACTGCAAATCGCTTGAGCCACAGCCAATCCATTCTGCCACAAAGAATGGAAGCTTAACTGGTACTGTACTAGAGACTGGAAGTCCAAGATGGAAGGGCTGCATTTAGCAAAGGCCTCATGGTGGAAAAGTGGAAAGGCATGCAGATTGGTACAGAGGAGGCAGATTTTAGTGAAAAATTTATACAGTTTTTTTTTTTTTTTTTTTTGAGACAAGGTGTTACTATGTAGTGCACACTCTCCTTGAACTTGCTTATGTAGCCCAGGCTGGCCTCAAATTCATGGAGGTGCTCTTGCCTCAGCCTCCTGAGTGCTGGGTCAAGTGTACGCCACCATGCCCAGCTGTACGAGTCTTTATAAACTGAAAATTTGTGGTTATTAAACAGTGAAGCCTTCAGCCCCAATAGAATCATTGTACTTTTTTGTCTTTAGGAATCTGACTATTCTGAGAACCTCAAGAGGAATCATAGTATATTTGTCCTTTTGTGGCTGGTTTATTTTACTTAGCTTAATGTCTTCATGGTTCATCATCCATGTTGTACAGCATGTGTCAAGTTGTTTTTTCCTTTAGGGCCCGGGATATGGCTCATGAATTAGATTCCCAGTACCCCCCCTCCACAATTGTTTTTCTTTTTAAGGCTTTGTAATACTCCATTGTAAGCTAGGTGTGGTACTGTTGCACACCTATAATCCCAGCACCCTGGGACCGTGAGGCAGGAGGATTGCAAGTTTGAGCCCAGCCCAGTAATTTAGCAATTTAGTGAGACCCTGTCTCAAAAAACAAGAGGAGGGTTTAGCTCATTGAAAAGACTCTGGGTTCAGTTCTTAGTATTGCAGGAAAAAATCAAGCAAGCTAACAAAAAACCTTCTGTTGTGTGTTGTATACATTACATTTTCTTTGTCCATTCATATGTTGTGGATATTGGAATTGTATTCACCTTTTAGTTACTTTAAATAATGCTACTGTGAACATGACTTTACAAAAACTTGTTTCCCGGCTTTCAATTGTTTGTGTATAGGCTCAGATTCCTGTAGCATTTTATGCATACTTTATAGCGCTTTCCCTAAAGTCACAGCGGTGGGAGACTTGAAAGATAAAGAATTGAGTCAATAATTAATAACATTTTAAAACAGAAAAGCAGCATCAGGCCCAGAGAGGCTCACTGATGAATTCTACTAACCTTTTTTTGAGAGGGTGTGTGTGTTGTCCAGGCTGGACTCGAACTCCTGGGCTCAAGTGAATCCCACCTCAAGCGTTCTAAATAGCTGACACTCTTGGTACCTGCCTTCACACGTGGCTTTGTGCCAGTGAAAGAGAAATTATACTACTTCTTTACAGTTTCTTGCAGAACACAGAAGCATAGGGACTACTTCTCAAATGACTCGGAGGACAGCATTGCCCCAGTACCAAAATAGGACAGACATTACAAGAAAGGAAAACTACAGACCAATTTCTCCTGAATATAGGTACAATATAGAAATTCTCCACAAAATACTAGCAGATTGCAGGAAGATAGCTCAGCGGCACAGCACCTGCCTGGCAAGCACAAGGTCCTGAGTTTAATTTCGGGTACCAAGCCCCCCTTTAAAAAAAACCTTTAAAATACGAGCAGATCAAATCCAACAACGTTTAAGAATTATACATGGTGACTAAGTGGGATTTACTACCCTTAAGTACCCCCTGATGTTAATAAAAGATTTCTTCTACCTTTTAGTTTTGTAGCTATAAATTCTCATTTTGCAGTTATATCTGGATTCAGAAGCAGACCATGGTTCATTCTATGTTTGTTCATTTTGTTTTTAAGATTAGCCAATCGGAATGTAGATACAGGACTCTTCTTTTTATATCCAAAGCTGAGTGAGGTGGTGCATGCCTCTAATTCCAGTACTTGTGAGGATGAGGCAGGAGGATCGCCTCAAATTTGAAGTCAGCCTGGTCTACATAGTGAATTCAAGGCTAGCCTGAATGAAGTACATAGCAAGAATCTTGTCTCAACACCCCTACCCCCAATATCCTGTTGTTTTTCTTTTTTTCTTTTTTTTTTTTTTTGAGGTACTGGGGATCGAACTCAGGACCCTGCGCTTGCTAGGCAAGCGCTTATTCCACTGAGCTATATCCCCAGCCCTCCTGTTGTTTTTCACCTCTCAGCATTTTTTTATAGAGTTGCCCACAGAATCATCTCATTTGCACAACAATCTTCCTATGTTCTCTATCTTAAGATGAGTTGAAACTATCATTTGATTTCTCTGTCCAAGTGTCTTTTTTGGGGGAGGGTACTGGGAATCAAACTTAGGACCTTGGCACTTGCTAGGCAGGCACTTGGACTACTGAGCTATATTCTTGACCTTGTCTAGATGTCTTAATATATATGTTACATCTCTTTTGGTTTTGGTTTTCGTTTCAAGTTTGAGATGGGGACCTCACTAAGTTACCCAGGATGGTATCCTGTCTCAAAATTAATACTACTACTACTAATAGACTGGACATGGAGGAATGTATTTCACTGTAAAGACCCTGGGTTCAGTCTCTGGTACTGGGGGATCAAAACCATACTCAAGATATTAGACTTGTACCTTGTTTGTTTATTTATTTAAAAATACTGTAGTGTGTTCTCTAGAATTGTATTGGGCTAGATTTTCCCATTTCTAAGGACCTATCATATACATGGTGTCTTACAGAGTTTCCAACTAAAACCACCCTATGTAGAATGCAACAAAAACTTAATCCAAAGTAGAATTAGCAGTCACTTACGTTTTTGTCCTTTATGAATTAATACTGCCTTGCCTTCAGATTCCTATTGCTTTAGAAAATTATACATATGTTGTATACTGGAATGGAAACAAATAATTTCTTAAAAGAAAGCTGCATTCTGGTTTCTATGAATCAGGGCCAGGGATATAGTTTAGGGGCACAAGCACCTGCCTGGCAAGTGCAAGGTCCTGAGTTCAACTCCCAGTACTAAAAACACCAAAAAAAAGAAAACTGGTTTCTATGAACCAAGTTGAGTGAGAGAGTGAAATTATACAGAGTTTAAAGTAAGTTTTTGTTTTTGCTTGTTTTTTTTCCCCCTTTATGCAAAGGATTGAACCTGGAGAGCATTGACCTGCATTCCCTGGTCATTTAAAGTTTTTTTTTTCTTTTCATCTAGTTTTGTTAAGTTGTTCAAGTTGTCCTCACATTTGCGATCCTTTCCTAACAACTTTCTGAGAGGTAGAATTACAGGTGTGCTTCCATTCCCTGTTAAATTGAGTTTTGGGTGAACTAAATCTTCAACAATCTGTGAAATAAGTTTCATTTATTTTGGGTGGTAGTAGATATACATGATACAAAATTCTAAAGGTACAGGGATATGCCCTTGGAAGCTGAGGCAAGAGGATTGCAAGTTTGAGCCCAGCCTGGGCAAATTAGTAAGATGCTGTCTCTAAATAAAAAGTAAAAGGCTGGAGTTGTAGCTCAGTGCACTGTCTGGGTTCAATCCCTAGTACTTGGTGGGTAAGTAGGGGAGGTAGAGTCTAAATTCCTTTACATCTTTACTCTGAATTCTAATTTGTTTCACCAGAGACATTCTTGGTAATGTTCCTGATGTATCTACTTTTTTGAGGAGGAAGGTGAAAAAGTGAGATTAATTTATGGCAGTTAGGAAAATATTTCTGTTATTTGCACTAAATTCTAAAAGGCAGTGGTGAATTCTCAAAGTGAGGTCAGAGTTATTTTCTTAACAGTACTAGTGATTAGGGCCTTTTACTTAGTTAATGCATGCATCTGTGGTATAAAACCAATAGTGGTAAGACTTTTGGTTGGGCATGGTGGCACATGCGTATAATCCCAGCCCTTGAGAGGCTAAGCCAGGAGGATTGATGTGAGGCTGTGAGTTCAAGGCCAGCCTGGGTTACATAAGCAAGTTCACAGCTAGCTTGGAGTACTTAGTGAGACCCTGTATAAAGAAAAGACTTCTGGGGCCAAGGATAGTGCTCAGTGGCACAGTGCCTGCCTGGCAAGTGTGAGGCCCTGAGTTCAATTTCTGGTACTAAAAAAGAAAATAGGAAAAAAAAAAGGACGAGAAAAAAAAAAAAGACTGCTGGCATGATTCAAGGCTATGCTATGAAACTGTAATAGGAGTCATTGTATATTTACTCCTGCTTTACACTAGTGTGTAATTAGAAGAAATTCATTTTCACTTAAAGTCATTAAATAATGTGTGGTTGAAAAACATAATTAAATCATCTCCTGAGTATGTGCTGCATTGTCTCCTTCAAATTCATGTGTTGAAGCCTTAACCCCTAATATAAATGAGGTCAGGAGGCTGGGACGCTATTGCTCCTTTTAGAGAAACATCTTTGAGCTTGCTGTTTTAATTTAATTTAATTTTTTTTGAGACAGGGTCGTCTATGTAGTCCAGGCTAGCTGGAATTTGCAGCAATCCTCTTGCCTTAGCCTCCTCACTGCTGGGATTACAGCATTGCACCACTATACCTAGCCAGCTTACTGTTTCTTTGTCAAGCCAGGAAGAGAGCCATAAGTAGAACTTGAGTGTGCTGGCACTCTCATATTTCCAAACTGAGAAAATTAATTCTGCTGTTTCATCTACCTAGTATGTGGCATTTTGTAATGACAGCTTGTATAGCCTGATACGTAGCATATGATTAAACAGGAAGTGTGGCCAAAACACTTTTGCTACTTATGTAAGTATAGCAGTTCCCTTGAGGGAAAAGCAGTTATGTAATAGTTTAACTGTTGCAAATCACTTAATGATAGGGAAGTCATTCTGAGAAGTCCTTAGGTGATTTTTGTCATGTGAACCTAATGGAGGATACTTAAAGAAACCTGGATGATATAGGCTAGTCACTCTATGTGGTCTGATGATACAGTCTAGTGACTGAGGAGTAGTGCTGGAGCAGTTGGACACCATTAAAAAAAACTCAAAGAATTGATACCTTATATCAGAATTCCTTTGTGCTGTTGTAACAGAATAATACAAACTGGGTAATTTATAAATATGTTTATGTATGGTACAACATTTCTGTCAACATTAGATTACATAAGTGGAGGTGGGGCCATAATATTATAAAGGAGCTTAAAATTCTTATTGTTTAGTGATATCATAGCTAAGTGTCACCTTGTGTAACATACTGCCTTTTGGTGACAATGCTGGTGTAAGCAAACCTGCGCTGACAGTTGTACAATAATATAGCATGTATAGTAATATACATATTTGATAATAAATGACTGTGATACTGATTTATGTATACACTGTTCTTTTTATCACTAGTTAGCATATTATTTATTAAAAAATGTTTATTGAGTTCTGGGTATGGTGGTGTAAGCCTCTAGTTCCAGCACTGGGGGAGGCTGAGTCAGGAGGATTGGGAGTTTGAGGCCAGTCTGGGCCAAATAGTGAGCTCAAGTACAGTCTGAACTATATTAGTAGTGTAGGTTACAATTTTTTCTCATGCATCCTCAGCAGCATTTATTAATTTTTTATTTTTATTTTGAGACAGAGTCTTGCAAAGTTACCCAGGCTGGGCTTGAATTTGCCTGCTTTACTCTTTAGAACTTACCAGAAAGAATGGAAAGACATGATAAATTGAGAGAAAATATTTGCAAATCACATACCTAGAAAAACAACCCCAGTAAAAAATGTGCAGAGGATTTGAATAAACAGTTTGCCACAAAAGACATTCAGAGGACAAATGAACACCAAGAAAGATGCCTAACCTCTTTAGTCTTTAGGGAAATACAAAGTAAAACTACTATGATGAGATAACCACTGTTCATTCATTATAATGAGAAACAAAAGAGGTAAAACTCTTCCTTTCATGTGAGAGTCTTTTTTTTTTTTTTTTTTGTCTTTTTGAGATAGGGTCTCACTATGTACGTTGCCTTGAGCTCACTTTTAGCCTAGGCTGGTGTCAAACTCACAACAATCCTCCTGCCTTAGCCTCCCTAGTGCTGGGATTACAGGTGTGTGCCAGTACGCCTGGCTTTGACAGAGTTTTATGAAGGAAAAATATTTTTTGTATTGTGACCCAGTGTGTACACACACACACACACACATGCACTTTCAAATGTACATTTTGATCATTTTTTATTACTAAAAGAGTGCTGCTCGTCAGTCCCATTGATTTTTAGGAACCCCAGTAGGATGTGATTTATAGTTTACAGAAAAATATAAAGACTTTAGGCCTGTTTAGAGCCTGAGTTTTTGCTTTTTTTTTTTTAAACTCCAGAGCCTCAACTCAACTTTTTGGGTTTTTTTTTCCCTTTTTTGGTACTGGGAATCAAACTCAGGTTCTTGTGCTTTCCAGGCAGATGCTTGTGCCACTGAGCTATATTCTTGGCCCCTTTTTAGTCATTTTGCCAAACCACTGCAGTTCAGGAAGGCCTTGAACTCAACTTTATAGCCCAGGTTGGCCTTGAACTTGCAGTGATTCTCCTGCCTAACTCTCCTGAGTGCTGGGATTACAGGCATGCGCCATCAAGCCCGACTCAAACTCTAACCCAACTAAAGCTTATTTTATTCAGTTGTGACATAACATTTATTTAGCAAAGCTATGTTGGATCAAATTGTGGAATTAGGTGAGATTTAGCTGGGCTATTTTCCCTGTGTTGGAGATGTACTGTGGTAAAAATTTGCTAATTCCTTACTGTGGAACATTTGGTGGAGAAAGAAGATTAGTTTGATTGTTTGGTTAGGGAAAAGATACCTTGGCCAGGATAATCAGAGAGAGCTTATTTTGTTTTTTTCCTCAATGTTTTAAGGATTTTAAGGCTAATTTGTGCTGTAGGTGTCTTCTCACGTAGTATTTGTATCGCATGTAATAATGCCTGGAAGAAGTACAGTGGTGCCGGGAGTGGTGGCGCACGCCTGTAATCCCAGCACTTGGGAGGCTGAGGCAGGAGGATCATTGAGAGTTCGAGGCCAGCCTGGACTACGTGAATCAGTTGAAGTGAGTTGAAAGCCAGCCTGAACTTTATAGACCTTGTCTCAAAAAAATAAGCATAATAGTGGTAGTGGTAGTATTTTCTCACATCTCTGTCTCTGTTTTTTTGACTTTGGTTTTTTTTTTGTTTGTTTGTTTGTTTGAGTCAAAGTCTTGTATAATTCAGTAGCCCAGCCTGGCCTCAAACGCATGATGATCTTCAGCCTCCTGAGATCTGGGATTACAGGCCTGTAACACTATGCCCAGTATACCATAATTTGTTGTTGTTGTTGTTGTTTTGTTTTCTTTTTTTTTTTCAAGACAGGGTAATGTAGTTGAGGCTGGCTTGGTCTCAAGATGTAGCCCAGGCTGGCCTTGAACTCTTAGCAATTCTCTTGCCTCAGCCTCCTGAGTGCTGGGATTACAGCTGTGTGCCACCACGCCAGGCTGCTATAATTTTTTTTTTTTTAAGGTAAGACTGGCTTCTTTCTCCTGAATCCCTGCACTGGGGAGGGTGTATGGGGGGCTGAATTATGAGGATTACCCTGAGTTCAAGGTTGGCCTGGGCTACATGTAGAGTTGAAGGCCAGCCTAAACTATAAAGCAAGACCCTGTTTCAAAAGAAAAAAAGTTTGGGTTCTATTGTATGGCACTTGGCAGCAGCATTCACTGCATTTTTCATCATACTGTGTAAGACACAAAAAAAGGACTTACAGAAGTGCTTCAGAAAGTGACAAGAATGATGAAATAAGTGTGTACAAAATGAGGGGTAGTATTTTGAGGGGAATTTATGATAATATGTCTTTTATTGTAATATTTTAAAAAATGTAAACCAGATTTTTTGATTTCCCCTTGTATGAATTTTAGGGGGACACAATTCAGCCCATAACAGCCAGCAAAAGGCCAAGTAACTTAATGATTTGTATGGTGTGAAGCTGGACTATGACATATGTGAAGCCTGGTTACTGTGGTGAGGTGTTTTGCTTTTATTTAATTTCTGGCTGGATCTTGATTTGAAATATGTACAATTGTACTTTTTCTCTTTTTTCACATTGAACTTTTATTTCTGTGACAAAAGTGATACTTGGCTATTCAAGGAAAAGTTAAAGGCCTTTTCTCAGAAAGAGTTTTCTTATTTTAAAGACAAAAAGTAGAAATAAAAATAAAAGTTTCAAAACAGGCTAATAGAATAAAAATAATTGTGTATTGTAATCTTCATAGTAGTTACTCAGGCTACAAGATAATAGGCATACAAACCTTTCTTTTCAATGAAGAGAAACTAGCTGTATAACTATCTTAACTATCTTGTGTGTGTGTGTATATATATGTGTATGTATGTATGTATGTATGTATGTATTTGTAGTTATATATGTATATTTCCTTTTCTTTTCCTGCCTTGACCCTTTCCCCCATCAGTGTCTCTTTCTTTTTGAACAGTTTCTTTTCATTTCACAATATCTGTTGTACACATTGGATCTTATTCAGCTTCTCACTCTAGGGAGACAATACGATGTTTACACATGTGGGTTTGATTTATTTCACTTACGGTTTCAAGTTACATCCATTTACCTATAAAAGTCTCAAGTTTATCCTTCTTCATGGCTAGAATGAGTTCTATTAAATTGTTTTGTCTTTGACCTCAGTCATTTTCCTGATGTTTGTACTGTAGATCTTTGATTTAGGGCTTGTGCCCAGCATCCTGCTTCAGTAATCACTTTTCTATTACTGTTTCACTTACCATCCATTCAAAAGTTTTTTCCAATGACCTGTTATTCTTTAATTGGGATAAAAGTCACATAAAAGCCATTGTTTTAACGATTTGAATCTATACAGTTCAGTGGCATTTAGTGCAGTCACTGGTTGTACAGCCACTATCTTTACCTAGTTCCAGAATATTTTTGTCATCCCTGGAGGGAACCCCATTGTCATTAAGAACTCAGGACCTCCCAGTTCTCCCAAAAGGAATATGGTTTTTATCCAAAGGAAAAAATAAGTGCCTTTCAGGCCCTCCATTTAGTGTCTTGAGAGTAAGGTAAAGCAAATGTAAGAATGTAGAAAAATAATGGAGACTACACTATTTTGTGTTTTTGATGGGGGGGTACTGAGACTTCAACTCAGGACCTTGCCAGGCAGGTGCCTGTGTGGCTGAACTGTATCTCCAGTCCCAGTATTTCCTATTTGTGAAGCAAAAGTAATTATGAAATGTTTTAATTTCTATCCTTCATATAGTTTTAGTGGTCTAATTTTGAAAGTGTGCTCACATTTTCATTATATAGATATGCATATTGAGGATGCAAGTTTAAATGTAGAGCACTAAAACTGAAAAGCTGTAATAAGGTCAACATTCTTTTTCTTTCAATACTAGGCATTGAAGCCAGGATTTTCATACTAAGTTACGTCCCTATCCCTTTAAATTTTTTTTTTTTTTTTTTTTTTGTCTTTTTGAGACAGGGTCTTATACTGTGCAGTTCAGGCTGGCTTTGAGTTCACTTTGTAGCCCAGGCTGGTCTCGAACTTTCAGTGATACTTCTGACTCAGCCTACTGAGTGCTCGGATTACAGGCGTGTGCCACCATGCCTGGCTTAAATTTTTTTAAATAGGTAAGGTCTTGCTAAATTGCCCACACTGGCCTTATATTTGGAATTCTTTGCCTCAGCCTCCCAGAGTGTTGGATTACCAGCATGCATCCTTCTTCCCCTACCCTCACTTACCTCCCCAGACAAGAGTCTTGGTATAGTGCAGGCTGGTCTTGAACTCACTGTGTAGTCCAGGCTGGTCTCGAATTTGTGGCAATCCTCTTGCCTCAGCCTCCCGAGTGCTGGGATTACAGGCATGCACCATCACACCCAGTTAAAGGTCAACATTCTTTCTTGCAGATATTAGCTTAATGTTGCGCTTTTACAAATAAGTAAATACATATACAGTACTAAGAAATAAGTTTCTGTGGTACTTAGCTTTAGTTAAATTTACCTGCTTTCTACATTAATTATAGATATGAAGTCTGATAGTTCATTTCTCTTTCTTGATAATTACTGGGAAATTTACAAAGCACAAAAGTCAGTTTTGAAACTTAAAAAAAAAAAGTTTAGTGCCTGTTGTATAAGATAGGGTCTTATGAGAAACTTAAAAAGACTACAAAAAAAAAAGTCTTGACTACAAACATCCAGATAAAAACTTTATTTAAAAAACATCAACAGTTCCCAGCCAACGCCTGCCTTTTTTTCTTCCCTACACACTCACACACATAAATGTGTGTCTGCATGCTTATACATTGTGCTGTTTTCTTCCATCAGGCTGAATTTCACAGCAAATGAATATTAACAATTTCTCTGTGAAATAGTCCCTTTCAAAATGTATGACTAGACCAACTGTCATTAATTTCATAGATGCGGGGAAGAAATAGGGGCCAGGGATATGGCTCAGTATGGTGCCTGCCTGGCAAGTAGGAGGTCCTAAGTTTGATTCCTAGTACCAAACAAAAATAAGAAAACTAGAAATAATACATGTTAGAAAAGGGAAAAAAGTATAAAAAGCGTTCATTTAAAAATGTTTTTAGCCAGGTGCACGCATGCAGTCCCAGTGCTCAGGAGGCTTGAGGCAGGATGATGGTGAGATCAAGGCCACTATACAGAGAAAATTTGTTGAAAAAAACCCAGAAAAACTAAAAACATCTCACAAACTGGGATGTTGCTCATTGGTAGATTGCTTGTCTAGCAGGCACGAGACCCTAGGTTTCATCCCCAGGACCACACAAAAAAGTAAAATATAAAATAAAATGTTCTCAGGCAGTGTTTTGACTTTTGTAGTTAACGTACTTTTTCCTATCCTAGTATCCTAGAAGGAAAACATCACCATGGCCACGGAAATTGGTTCTCCTCCTCGTTTTTTCCATATGCCAAGGTTCCAACACCAAGCGCCTCGACAGTTGTTTTATAAGCGACCTGATTTTGCACAACAGCAAGCAATGCAACAGCTTACTTTTGATGGGAAACGGATGAGAAAAGCTGTAAACCGGAAGACCATAGATTATAATCCATCTGTAATTAAGTATTTGGAGGTAAGTGTAATTCATGTACTTAAAAATGAACAATTTTTTGAAGTTTCCTAACGATGGAATATTAAGTGTGCTTGAATTAGTAGGATGAATTGACTTTAGATTTAAGGACATCTCAGATCATCTCAGCTTATTTTTTAAAGCTCTGTGTCTTGTCCTTGGCTTTCTTAATTCCTTTTGAATTCTGAATCACCTTCTGAAAGTTTTTAGATTCCAGTTTAAAAATAGGCTTTGTTCTGTTGAAGGGAGGAGAGGGAAAAGAAAAAAAGAATTAAGACACTGTGTACAGGTACAGATTCTCTGTGATGAATATGATCATTATGTTTGACAAATAAGGAGTAATAAAAAATAAAACAAGAGGCTTTGTTTGAAAAATTCCTAACAAGTCAGAAGAAAATACTGTACTTCAACCAATAAGCCAGCCTTAAAGCACTTAATAAACTCAGTGTATAAGAAGAGATTACTAACAGCAATATTTCTGTGAGAACAGAGATTTAAAAAATCTTTTTTGAGAAAAAGTGTCTCGAGACGCGCCCACGAGCCAGGGAGGAGCTCCCTGGGAGCCTAGCACGAGTCAAACCAATGCTTCTGCGGCAGCGCGCAGCAGAAAGACGGCCAAGGAGCGCGGCCACGGCACGCGGTCGCCCTCGCGGCAGCCCGTGGCCGCCAGACGAGCCTCTGGAGCCCCGAGAGCGCGGCTGCGGGGCGCGGGCGCAGGGTCTCAGCACGGGGGTGTGGCGCGGAGACCGCCCAGGAGCGCGAGCTGCGGGCCCCGGTCACTGAAAAGGAGTGAAGAGACGGTGGACAAGACCTCGCGTGTTTTAAGGCCCGAATCATTTCCCTTCGCCTGCAGCCGCCCCCAAGCGGACCGAGACACCCCGCCGCGCTGCAGGATCCTCCACCTCTGCGCCCACCTCCCTCTCCACCCGCGTCCGGCTCCCGGCGCGCTGATGCTCGCCACCACTAGGTGGCGCCTGGCGCCTGCAAGCCCGGGGCCGCTTGAGGCCCAACACTGGCAGCACCCAGTCACCGTGCCCAATGGCCAGAAAATCTGTCTTGCTTTGGGCTGCTTGAGGCCTAAGACTTAATTTTGTCACGAAAGCCCACTTGGTCTTTAGAATATTTGTATTGATGAATTATTCATTTTAATTTTACGTTTTATTATACAAAACAGTGAATACTGAATGGGAAAGATAACCACCAAAATGAAGCATTAAAATTGTGACCTTTAAAAAAAGAGAAAAAGTGTCTCCTTATGTAGTTCAGGTTGGCCTTGAACTCACTGTGGAGCTCAGGCTGGCCTCAAGCACTTCTCAGGCTCCCACAGGTGTACCCCATTTCAACCCGCTAAGCGCAGAGTTTTAGAATTACAATTTTGAATTTTCAGTGTCATTCGCACTGAAAGCATGGATTTTCCCATATCTGAGCTCCTGATAGTTTGCTGTGAAGAGCTGTATTTAATTAAGATTGGGCATAGATTACACATCTGTAATCCCAGCATTCTGGAAGGCTAAGGCAGTAGGATCACGAGTGTCTTAGTTACTTTTTTTGTTGCTGAGAAAATACCTGATGCACAAAGTTAAGAGAGGAAAAGTATTTAGCTCGCAGTTGGTAGAAGTTTCAGCCCATATTTGGCTGGCTTCAAGGCAGGGTGGTTTAGCAGATGAGAAGAGTTCATGGCAGGAAGACTGAGAGAGCAAGACAAGACTCTTTTGTCTCTTATATGCAAGCTCCCCGACTTAGGGTAGGTGTAGCACTCACTTCCTTAATTCTCGCCAGAACTATGCCAAACCAATCAGTGGACTGATTTACTAATCACACATCCTTAATCCCAGCATCACACACTCTAGATTCAGCTCCAAAAAAGCCTGTAACAGGGTTTGAACCCAGCCTAGGCAATTTAGTACTTTAGGTGAGACCTTTTCTTTAAAAAAAAAAAAAAAAAGGTTGGAGGATATAGCTCAGTGCAAAGGCCTGGCCACCAGTACCACCATTGGCACCATCAGCACCACTAGCACCACCACCAGCGAACCACCCCCACATACACACACCTGGTTTCACCCCCCCAACCCCCCCACCCCCTTCTGCAGGTGGAAGCAACTCTTGAGATCATAAGTGAGACAAGGCCGACCTAATGCTCCTTCAGCTCTGTGTTTTTCCGTTTTGAGTCCTTTATTGTCCTAACCTACTAATGTTGCTGTCTTACTGGGTTTTAGTCTTCTCTGGCCTCTGTGAAAATCTCTCTGCTTTTCATTACCTTAGACCTCTGGTTCACCTTTATTTGTACATACACTGTGGTATCTTGGATACTCATTGGAGAATGAGAAGTAGAGTAAGATTTAGACTTTTCCAGGAATTTTCTTTTGGAAAACTAAGAGATACAATTTGAGAGGAATTATGAAAGCCAAAGGCAAGACATAGGAATCATTTTGTGGTGAGAGTTTTGGAATAATTAGGATGTCTCTCTATTCCCTAGTCTGTTTCCTTTTATTAAGGTATGGTTGTGAAAAAGTACTGGAGTCTGCAGCATCTTGGTATATACGCTGCTGAAGCAAGCATGTCTATAGCTTCTTGGATGGATGGACCTAGTGTGTGTAAATTAAGGAAGAAAACTGTAAGCAGTGTCAGTAGGAAAGGGGACAGTTCCTTAAGATAACCAATATTTTTGTGTGTTTTAGAAATTAACATTTTAAAATTCTGTTTTGTTCCTATTTATAGGCCTTGTATTTTGTTAATAATACTTTCACATTGAGTATAATTAGGTCATATACTCACTAATTGTTCTGTTTTCTTATATTAACAGAATAGAATATGGCAAAGAGACCAGAGAGATATGCGAGCAATTCAGCCTGATGCAGGTTATTATAATGATGTAAGTATCAAATATGTACTGCCTTATTAAAACCTCTTTACCTTGACCTTTAGGCCTAAAAAATACATGAATTCAAGTTGAGAATGGTCTTTTATTTTTATATTTTTATAGTTGAAATGAATTACTGAGAGGGTAGTGTAACACATCTGTATGAACAATGGATTATATTTTGTCTGTTTAAATATTTCTTTTAATGATCAACTTTTTCCTTTTTTTACTTTTTTAAAGATAAAAGAATATAAACTCAACACAAAAACAATAAGGAAATGTGCAAATTATGGGGAAGATAGTAAGGGATTGACAGTGAATGCTGTTTTACATAGTATCATCTTCATATTCGTTACTCAGTTATCTCAAAAACAAGGAAACACACAATTATACAGAAGATAGTAGGGGATTAACAATGGCTGTTGTATTACATAAAACGTTACCTTTGCATTTCTTACTGAGTTATAAATCAGTATAATGCATAAACAATAAAGTAAACAGAATTATAGAACAGATATTGGGGGATTAAAAATGGATGCTGTATTACAAAATTATGTCTTCACTATTGTTACTCAATGTCTTGATTACTTTTCTCTTGTTGCTGAGATAAAATACCCAACACCCAAAATGAAGGAAGGAAAGGTTTATTTAGCTTACAGTTTGTGGAGGTTTCAGTCCATACTTGGCTGATTCTGAGGCAGAGTAGCACATGGCAGAGGGCAAACTGTTCATGGCAGCAGAGCACAGCAAAAACAACCAGCAAAAGGGCGGAATGGCTGCAAGCAGCCTCTTCTCTTCCCTTACAGTGTAAACAGCCTACCCCCACCCATGCCCTCCTCTTCCACAGGCTCAGGATGTATATACAAAGTAAGTACCCTGGCTTCGTGCTGAATCACTCAGCAAAACCTTTAGACTCCCCAAGTTGACACAATGTATCAACCATAACACTCATGGTGGCACGTTTTATTAATCATACAGTTTTCCCCACCCTCCTCTGTATTGTTCTCCCACCCAATTAATCGTCTTCCTTTTGACAATAACTGTACTTTTTGGTTTATTTACTCCCTTGGGTTCTCACATTGGGAAGGCACATGGCTGCTTCAAATCATGCTGTAACAAGCATGGGTGCACTCAAATTCCTATGGTATTAGGTGGAAAAGCACTCATCTTCAAAGACGGTACATATGCAGGGAAACAAATACACTGTGGGCATATGCAATTGATAAGACCCTCGAGGCCCTAGGATGTCCAGTCCAGTCCGCAGGTTAACCCTGTGGACTGCCGGACCCCTCCTTAATGAGACACTCCTGGGGACCTGGACCAGTTTGCAGGGTCGCTACTGGAGACTGCTGGGTTCTGCTCAAACAAGGTGCTTCTGGGAGCCTGGTTGAGTTCTTGGGGTCACCCCCCCCCAGCACTACCAGGCTCTGCCCCACTGAGGTGCTCCCAGGGGCCCAGTTGAGTCCACAGGGGCACCCCTGCAGGCCTCTGGGCTCTGACCTAATGAGGTGCTCCCAGGGGGCCCAGTCTAATTGATCTCCAGTGCTGCTGCTCCCTGCCCCTTACAGCTGGGCATTGGGTGCACTTACAGTGCTGGGCACAAGTGGCGTGAGGTCTCCCCCACCCGTGTTCACTGAGGTAGTCCAGGGTGTGTGCTAAGTTTATTATTTCTAGGAGAGAATTGGAGGATTTTCTCAGGTTTTCTGTGTAGAGTATGTTGTTGTCTTTTGGACTCCAGGACTGCTGCTCTTCGTGTAATTTGTTGCTATGGGTGCATAGAAGGTTCATATATACAAGCAGTATGAAGTCCTTCTTGGTACTCATATTAGTAGTTTAGGGTGAGTCCTGAAGCGTGTAGACTCATCCCATTTCTGTTGGGCATACATGTTGAGCGTGCAGGCTGCCAAGACTCAAGGTGCTCACAGAGGGAGTTCAGGGTGAGAGCTGAAGCCTGGTAATTCAGCTCGTCCTTCCTGTTTGGTGTTGGAGTGAGAAGGGCATGGGGCTGTGTGATCCACCTCCATCTGCAGTTCTTGTGCTTCAGTTCCCATTTGTTCTTTGGCTGGATCCGTGGGAATTGCTGTGGCCCTGGGGTTGCTGCCGCTGCTCTCTGCTGGTAGTTGCTCATACAGTGGAGCGGTAGGAGGCCACAGCCTTGGGGCAGGCATAGAGTTGGGTATGGTGAGCTGTGTACTGTTTGCTTTGACTCCACTGTGCCTCAGGGTGCTGATTAGAAAGGTCACTGCAGAGTGGGCATACTGCTTTAATGGCAGCTGTAACTTTTCATCCTTACACTGGGTTTGATAACACCACCCATCTGCTGCTGCCTCTTCTGGGCTGCACCTTCTCCACTCCAGCTTCAGCCCAGCTCTTGGAACTCCGCTCTCCCCTGGCCGAGTTGGGAGGCTTCCAGGAGCACGGGCCTCCAAAGCTGAAGCTGTGAGTGCTGGAATGAGGGAGTAGGCTGAGGGTGTGTATGGAGTGCTGGCTTCCTCCTTCTCTGCCTTCTCTTCCTCTTACTGTGCCATGACGGCCCTCGGAGTTTTTCCTCCAGGAGAGGTCTTGTGTGCTCTTTCGGAGGGCTTCAGTTCTCATTTCAGATCCTTCCTGGGTCCAGGGGCTCTTCTCTCCCTCTTGTGTCTCTCATGTTGCTATATTCCAGTGTCTGGGTGGCAATCCCCTGGGAGGATCTTCCTCTGCTGCTTACCTGGCCTGGTTGCCATCTTTCCTGAAGTCCCTCTTTTTTTTTGTTGTTTCGGGAATTAAACTCAGGACTTCGCACTTGCTAGGCAGGTGCTGTGCTGCTGAGGTATATCCCTGACCCTAATAATGAACTTTTGATGTGGGTCATAAAGCAGTGTTCAACAAAAGATTGAACTACATTTATGTCTTGTAATAGGAGAAATTAATTTTAAGTTAGGCATATTGTGAGCAAGTTTGTGTTGACTTTGAGGAGTAAATAAGGAAATCTGACCCTTAATGTGATACTTAGTTTTTTTGTTAAGTAATAATGGATATTTAACTTTCCTGTATCTCAGTTTTCTTGTAAATCTTTTATAATAGAATTTGGGAGGGAGAATTGTATCTAGTTCTGTATTTGCGTTTAGATGTTGAGATAATCACCTTGCCACTGTCCTGCTTGTTGCTCTGAATGTAATCAGGAGCTCTGAAAACAAAATTTTCTTGTGTTACAGTTGGTCCCACCTATAGGAATGTTGAACAATCCTATGAATGCAGTAACTACAAAGTTTGTTCGTACATCAACAAATAAAGTAAAGTGTCCAGTATTTGTTGTGAGGGTAAGTATTCTATTGGATAGTTTTTAGAAAAATCAGTACTGAGGGCTGGGGATGTGGCTCAGTGGTAGAGCTCTCTCCTTGCATGCATATGCACAAGGCCTTGGATTCGATCCCCAACACCATTTAAAAAGAAAAAGAAAAAAGAAAAATCAATCCTGAGTTAGTTTGCAAATTAGAAATTAGATGAAGAAGAATTAGAAATTATTTTAAATATATATCTGGGATAATAATTGACTTGTTACTTGTCATTTTATTTTGATAAAGTTATTATTCCCCTATGTTTAGTAAAGTATTACTTGAAAATTGTTTTCATGTTGAAATCTTCATAGAATTTTCTCTGAAGTTTTATATAGATACAGTAGCAGGTCTAAGAGTTGCTCACTAGTTCAATAGGAAATACTTTTGTTACTGTTGAGAAAACATTCAAAGGTGATTGGCAAGCTGTTAGGTGTTCCTATAAAGGAAGACACCTGAATAGAAGTGAAGAACTGTAGTGTACTAGTCAGTTCCAGCAAGGCACTCAATCTGCTTTCACTGAATTTTTAAAAAATACACCTTTATAATTAATAATGCATTCACATGATTCAGAACCTTAAAATTTGGAGGTCTTTGCAATGAAAAATTTTCTCATCTTTTCTCCTCACCATTCAGTTACTATTTATGTAGATGATAGTCTGTAATCATTTTGTGTTTTATTCCATTTCCTAAAAACATACTTGTTATTAATATTTAGAAGTATAGGCTGATGAATTGTCAGAGGTGAACAAATAACAAACAAAAATATCAAACAGAAGGATGACAGTGATGGCAAACATTAATGGCAAATGAGCAAAATGTGGAATCTTTGAGCCTTTGAGCTCTGTGATAGAAAGTTGGTGAAGGTGGAGCTCCATAGAAATTGTACAGGTGGTCTTAGGTCTTCTATTTGACTCAGATCTATGGCAATATATTTACTATTAAACAAATACTTTTGTGTAAGTAGAGGCCACCAGTGTGTAGCATAATTTTTTTATCATGGGATTTGATCAATGATTATGATGGGCAGTGGATTTTAATATACTATTAGTGTAATATAGAAAACCATTTTGAAATGAGTAAGATCTGAACATCCTTTATTTTTTTAAGTGGATGAATAAATGTTTTCATTTAGGGATCACACTGTAACGTCTTAGGAAAAATTTGCCCATATTACAGGTACAGTCCAAATCAAGAGGTATTGAGAAATAAAAACTGGCTTCTGTATGTATAGTTTGGTTCATTACAGTATTTACTAGGGTGGGATCTAAAGCAGATAAAAGAATATAGGAAGGTAGCAGGTTTTTGTTCCTAGTAATCAAAACCGTGATGTACTAAGCAATAAAAAGTCATTGTCACGTACTTGTATAATTTATCACAAACACTTGAGATTTTTAAGTGTTCCATCTTGCTCTTCCTATAAGCATACTTGTATTTTTCAATTTCTTGTCAGTTTTCATTTTGGGAAATAGAATTGTTATATTTTGTGTATTTGTACCCTCTTAATAAGCATGTATTCCATTATAGGAACTGAAAATTTTAAAAGTGTGTTTTCAGTTGATTATCATATCACAGATTAGATTCAGTTTGCAAATTAAGACATTAATATATTTGTATAGTGTTAGCTATGATTCTAATGGATAAAGATGTTTTGACAGTAGATCAGCATAACTATCACTGCTTGGCACTATGAATGGTGGAGAGCTTATAATTTTCTAAGTACAGGGAAAGTTGCAGGGAAAGTTTGATAGCCTTAAGGTATATTGTTAACCTGTTTTGTTTTTTTTTTAATTACATACTGTTAACACTATCAGTGTTGATTGAATAGCAATTGTAAGATACCAAATTCAGTCTTTCTGAATTTTCTGGGTACTACCTTATTTATGTTAGTCTACCATATAGCTTAGTACTATGAGATCTTTTGTGTGTTTTCTTTTTTTTCTTTTTTTTTGCGGTACTGGGGATCGAACTCAGGACCCTGCGCTTGCTAGGCAAGCACTTATTCCACTGAGCTATATTCCCAGCCCCTGTGTGTTTTCTTTTGAAATGCTTTTTAGAGTGCATGGGTGTGGGCACTTACAATGTACTTGGTTTTTTTCTGTTAGTGTTAATTTAGTTAATTAACTTAAGTGCTAGAACTTTTCTACATTGTATTAATACAAATTCCTTTTTGAAGCTTTCTATTTTAAAATAATTCAGGGTATGTAGAATGAATTACCTCATTCTTTTAAATTTTGTGTCAATACATATTTGTAGTACATAATGATTACATTCACCTTAGTGAGTTGGTACATGTACATGACAGATCTTAATTCTTTTTGCTTCTCCAGTCCTTTCCATAAGTTGTTGTCTAATAAAATACTTGTTTAGAAAGCTGAGGTACCCTCCAGTGAAAGTCAGTATCATCTACTCAATGTTAATTAGTGCATATACGTATTATAAAGACTGTGTAAATACTTATTTTCAAAATGAGTGAAGTTGGAGATTTGTGGTTATTTATAACCTTTTTGTCCTCTTCCCCCAGTGGACTCCAGAGGGCAGAAGATTAGTCACTGGAGCTTCTAGTGGAGAGTTCACCTTGTGGAATGGACTCACTTTCAATTTTGAAACAATATTACAGGTAACAGTAATCACCAGATGGTAATTTATGCTATGATACTCTAAAGAACCTCAGAGATGGATACATTATTGCCATTGTGGAACTTAACAATTGTGCAATTTATTGCTGCAAGTTAATATATTCTCCTCTAAGCCTTTAATGACATGTTCTTGAAAACATTGCCTTATAGATGTTTTTTGTTTTCACAGGCTCATGATAGCCCAGTGAGGGCCATGACTTGGTCACATAATGACATGTGGATGTTGACAGCAGACCATGGAGGATATGTGAAATACTGGCAGTCGAACATGAACAACGTCAAGATGTTCCAGGCACATAAGGAGGCGATTAGAGAGGCCAGGTTTATACACAATATACCATTTTCTGTAGTCCCTATTGTCATGGTTAAATTATTCTCTGAGTGTATTCTGGGTGCAGAGATGCATGGGCTCTGTCAGATTCTGGGAAGCTTTCTGCACCCTATAAACACAATATTTTTCTTTGTTTTCACACATTCACCATTTTGCTGGCACCTTTCTGAAGTAGTGTTGTCCTGGTATCAGCCTTTGCAATATGTTAGAGATGTATTGTCTGCCGCATTTTGCACTGGTTTTCTCTTTTCATTTATGGTTAATGTGTATGCCTTATTCCTTTTTATTATCTACTGTGTAAGACAAGAATATTTTATTCCAAATAAAGAATTCAGTCTTTAATTATACAGCTGAATAAAATCTAAAGCCTACAGAAAACACCTTCAGAATTCACACAAAATACAAGGAAGAAAGGCTTAAGTGAAGACCTGGTTGGCTTGGTTATGCCACGACTTCAAAAAGAAAGCATAGGACTAAAAAACACTCACAGCTAACTCCCTGGATGTGGCAAACATTTATGGATTAATGAATGGGTTCTTCAAGCTTTGCAGCTGTAAGCAGATCTTTGTCAAGAAGACTGTAGGACTTTTCTTCTGATTCACTGTTAACGCCAGTTATGCAAATGTATACTAAGTGGGGTTCAAAATATTTTCAGTGAGTTGTATGTCTTTACAAAATCAACAAGATACATATAGTAAAACTGGAAAGAAAAGTTTCAAAAACAAGCCTGAAGAATTGCTGCAGCCTCAGAATAAAGCTAAGCAGCATTCTTTATGGTTGTGCCACCTACCTGAGAGGAGTTGACTCTATAGAAACACTACTCACTGCAGTCACTTGTTTCTATTTTCATAATCAACAGAAATTGTCGGATATACATGGTTCTCCTTTTATATAGACTTGATTTTAGTGTAATGCCCATACATTTTCACAGTTGGTTTCTTCTTAATCATAAGATTTAAAAGGTCAAGGGAGTCCTTAACGGTTCATTGAGAAACTTGATGGTTTTTCACTACTGGGAAGAAAAGTGGCTCCCTCTTGCACAGCAGATTCTTTGGCTTTAAACACAAGTTTGAAAGTACCTATTTTAAAATTTTCCTCTAAAGGTCTAGCAGTTCATGGGATAACGTACCAAGAAAAAGGTGTGAAAGTTTTCCACAGACCGTTCTAATAAATGAGAAACATTTTAAGGGGTGGTTAGCGGTGGACCTTCTACCAACCTTCCCAGCTTTTCACTTTATCATTCCATGAAATATATGAGGCAGAAACTGATAACAAGTTTTAGAGCAGTATTCTTCTGTGATTTAAATGTCTGTGCAGGAATCTTGCAGAAATAGAATTCATTTAGTTTCTACACATAAGGCAGCGCTCACTTTTGATGGTGTGAGAGGACATACACTAAGAAGACCAGAGATGGCATTAGAGCTAATAATACACTCACGAAGTTCTCTGAATACTGATAATTGGAAACAGAAACAACTGTTGAAGTCTTCTTTTGATGAGATGCATACGTTAGCTGACAACATTCTCTTTAAGGGCTTCTTCACTGGATACTTCCCTCTTCTGTTTATAATGCAGCATAGTGTTTTTATTTTTCCCTGTCTGAGAAGCACAGATAATCTGTTAAATGCTGACTTCTTTCCCCTGCTGTGTGTCTTCATGTAACAGTTTCTCACCCACGGATAATAAATTTGCTACATGCTCTGATGACGGCACTGTTAGAATCTGGGACTTTCTTCGTTGCCATGAGGAAAGGATTCTTCGAGGTATGTGTGCTAACAGTACTGATTGGAATATTTAAATAGGGGATCCATTTGTGGTGAAGTCATCACAAAAGCACGATACCAGCTTACAACTCCATTCAGTTTTTTACATGTACACCACCGCAGTCAGACTTGTTGAAGACATCCAGACTCTAGTTCACAATCATTTTGTAGTTTTTTTACTAATAATATTATCTTTGAATTCTTTCAGCTATGAATTAAACATAAAACTTCCCTTCCATTGTGTGCTCATCTTTGTGCATCTTTTAGGATTATATTCCTTTTCTTGTTTTATACTCAAGATACCCAACATTAATACTAATTTTATTTAAATAAGTCACATTCTTTTGGCAGTCCTTTTACAGTATAAATTCACTGATAAAATAGAGGTATCAATAGCTATACTTATAGGTGTTTCTATTTCTAAAAGCAGTTGGATTTTATTTTATTCTATTTTTTTTTTTTGGTACTGGGAATTGAACTCAGGACCTTGCACTTTCCAGGCAGATGGCTGTGCTGCTGAGCTGCATCCCAGCAGCAATTGGATTTTAGGTGTGCCATATTTATACTACTTTGCACATATATATGTACTTGTTTACTTGTATTAATTTTATAATTATAAATGAATCTTTATGAATTATTCCTACACTACAAAAGAAATCAATTTTTCCACTTGAAGTAGATTAGTGGATTAGCATGCCAACCTTTAATCAATACCATTTATGTACATTCTAGGACATTAGCTATGTACCATACATATGCAATACCACAACAAAACATACTTCTCACTAAATTCTGTTACTCACTAGAAGGTAGTCTCACATTCTTTAGTTTGTGAACATCTTTCTCTGACACTTAATGCAGGGAGGGAAAATGGGTACCATAAACACTGGGTGTTACGAAATTATTCAGCAATTTCCCTTTATGTTTAAGTAGAAGTAGTTGTGTTGGTAGAATTCTTAGTTTCGTAAAACTATTTGGAGCTTTATATGCAGCATATAACGTTGATTTCTAGGTAAGAAAATGACCTTTGACTATTTTAACCCATATTTCAAAGATATTCCATTACCTTTCAGTACATCTGTTTATGCATCCCTGGCATTGCACATTTTGTTGGGGTTCATCTATGTCACTAGTTAGCATAAGGACATAGTACCTGTTGAGGGAATATATACACTATAAAGGTCATAATAACCATACAGTCCCAGAATGGGATTGAAACCATCCATTTTGACTTATTGCATGGATCAGTACCCTAACCGGGAAAGTGTGACACATTCAAAGTAAAAGAGGTTCAGAGCCAGAACCTGAATCTTACCATTTAACTCCTACCCAAAGGTTCCACTGACATATTTTACCTAACTGTTGGTAGAAGTTTAAGAGTTGAACTTTCTCTATTAGGGCTCTTTATTTTAGATTTTTACATGGACATGTCAAACATGCACAAAAGTATAATGAATCTCCATACACTTAGGATTTATATTCCTGCTTAATAATTTTTGTCTTCCTCCCTTCCTCCCTTCCTCCCTTCCTCCCTTCCTCCCAGAGGGACCTCGCTTTTGCCAGGCACACACTGTCACTGAGCTATATCCCTGGCTTTCTTTTATTTTCTTACAAAAAAATGTTTTACTTACTATATAGTTATAACTTTGTACTTAAGTAAAGCAAATATGAATATCTTAAATTAATTGTACTACCCAGGCAGTAGTTTTGAGTCACTTCAGCAGCAGAGCATCTGATAACAGTTTTTTCTAAGCTGAAATCCCAGTATTCAAGTTTATTAATTGCAGTGTTGCCATGTTACGATAAGTAAGTGGGTCTTGGGTTGAAGTTTGGGAACTTGGTTGCTAAAAGGTTCGCCATCACTGGCCTATAGCATCTGGCAGGCAGGCAACATTGTTTTGTTCATGTTATATACCAGGCCCTTGGGTTTGAGGGTTAAATATTTTAAAAATCTTAATTAAGGGAGTTTGTGATCATGTGGTCCTCTTTGTTGCATACTTTCTTACATCACCCTTAAAAACTAGTCTTCTAGTCACATTTTCAGTGATAAGTATACACATAATTGCCTTTTTAGTTTCTGACATCTTTAATTTTTCATAATGTTCTTTCTTTCCTTGTGTGAGAAATCTACTTCACTACAACTTGTCCTGCTTTTTAGAATGCAAAGAAAATTTGCATCCAATACAGCAGCTCATTAAGTACTAGAAGATAGCAATTATGTCTTCAGCTTTAAACATACAGCATTTCTGTACAGAAGCAATGAGAATATACTTGTTTTTGAGACAAGGTCTACATAGTCCTGTCTTGAACTCAGAGTCCAGGCTGGCCTCATACTCACGGGGATCCTCCTGATTTAGCCTTCTGAATACTGAGATTACAGGTGTGCACCACCAAGCCTAGCAATGATAGCATACTTTTGAGTACAGAATTTACAGTTGCTTTTTAATATTTTTGAGAAAAGTATTCTAAGATTTAAAGTGGGCATAGATCTGTCAGGAGATTTGCTATGCAAAAGTATTTGTTGGTTGATTTATAGGTTGAAAAAACAAGGTATTTATGAAATTGAATAAACCACAGATTTTAGGGCACCATGTTTATATCCAGTCACTACAAAAATAAGTCACTAGAGTTTATATACATTTGTCCTTTTTTCTCCTAGCATGGTATTTTTTTTAGTCCCCATGTCTAAACCAGTACCTGTCACATAATTTCTTTTTATCTTCTTTTGGAGACAGGTCTTTTCTATGTAGTACAGACTGACCTTGAACTCACTATGTAGCCCAGGCTGGCCTTGAATTCACGGCAATCCTCCTACCTCAGCCTCCTGAGTTCTGGCATTGGTGTGTACCACCACACCCAGCTAGAACACTTAATTTGTGAACTAGAATTAAAATAACTTTTTTTTTTCTTTGTGAGACAGGGTGTCATTATGCAATTCAGGCTGGTTTTCAGCTCACTTTGTAGCCCAGGCTGGCCTTTAGCTCACAGAGATCCTCCACTGGGATTACTGGCATGCACTACTGTCTTGGTTACTTTTCTCTCGTTGCTGAGACAAAATACCCAACGCCCAAAATGAAGGAAGGAAAGGTTTATCTAGCTCACAGTTTGTGGAGGTTTCAGTCCATACTTGGCTGGTTCAGAGGCAGAGTGGCACAAGGCAGAAGGCAAACTGTTCAGGGCAGCAGAGCACAGCAAAAACCACCAGCAAAAGGGAGAAATGGCTGCAAGCAGCCTCCTTTTCTTCCCTACATTGTAAACAACCTACCCCCACCCAGGGGGTGTGTAGCTCTCACACAATCTCCATGCCCTCCTCTTCCACAGGCTCAGGATGTTTACAAAGTAAGCACCCCAGCTTCCTCCTGAGTCACTCAGTTAAACCTCTAGATTCCCCAAGTTGACACAATGTATCAACCATAACAACTACACTACCATGCCCTGCCAAAATTACATTTTAAACATTAGTAGTATGAGAGACTAAAGGAACGTTTAGTTTACTGATACTTTACACATTTCACTTATGTGAAGTAGCACCATTGAAATACATTTATTTAATAAGTAAGCATATCCCTATTTACGTAGAGGAATTGTATGGTCCCTATGCTTCTTAACATTTTATAGGTAAGGTATTTTTGCAAATTTAAGTTTGGTAACATAGAAGAGCCATGTGATAGAATTACACGTTTATCTCAAAGAAAGGGAAGTAGACCACTTTCTACTAGCTGGCTGAGAGTATGGAATTAGTGAGCATACTGAGAGGCTCTGTGTGTGTGTGTGTGTGTGTGTGTGTGTGTGTGTTTATATATATTTTATTATTTTATATATTTTTAAAAATTTATATATTTTAATCTATTTTATATATATATATATATTTGTCCCCTTCAAGACAGGGTCTCGCTCTGTAGTCCAGGCTGGTCTTCAACTGAGTGTGTAGCCCAGGCTGGCTTGAATTCGTGATACTCCTCCTGCCTCAGCCTCCTTTGCTGGGATTATAGGCATGTGCCACCATGCCTGACCTTGAGGTTGAGGTCTTATATTATTAAAAATAATCTAGTTCATAAACTACAGTGTGCTTGGATTTGTTTTATCTTCTTGATTTTAACATTGATCCCAACATACCCTCTGTATCATGAATGTTGTAAGTACTTCATTCCCTTTGAAATAAATACTGATTGTTCCTTATTTATGAATGAGTAAACCAAGGCATCAGGAAGTTAAGTAAACCGCACATAAGAGGGAAGGCTAGGATTTGAACCCAGGATGTTTGACTTGAGTTCATCTTTAGCTGCTACACTGAACTGCTTTTTTATGTGGTGGTGTACACACATACACACAGGATTGAACCCAAGGCATTGTTCATGCTAGGCAAGTTGTCTACCACTGTGTTGTGTCCCCAACCCTTCCTTTTATGTTTATGTTTATGTTTGTTTATTTATTTATTTTGGTACGAGAAATTGAACTCAACCTCGTGCTTGACAGGTAGGTGCTGTGGTGCTGAGCTATATATCTGGCCCATTCTTTTTACATTTAAAAGATTGCTAGCCTGAGCTAAGTTAGGTAGAAATTAATATTATAGTCAGAAACTGGGCTGTGAAGTCCGTGAAAAATACAGATCCCAAAATTGTGGCTGGACATGCATCTGAAGAAGTCACAGTGACCCAACTTGCCTAAGGGGTAAGCAGAACTGTAATTAGTACTGCCTAGTCCATTAAGTGCAGATATGCACTAGATACTCAAGTGGGTGACCAGAACACATGGGCCCTTCCCTTCCCAAAGTGTTCTTGTTTCAGAAGTTAGGGATAAGCCAAGGTTAACGATGTCAGCTTTGTACTCTTGCTACGTGCCCCACTTCCCTATTGGACTATTGGATCAATATTAGCTCAGTGGCTGTTCGTATAATCCTATAGGGTGGTGGTGGCACAACTGTGATATGTGTGCCTCAGTAGTATACAGTGCCTTCTGTCAGTATGTGACTCAAGTCACCCCAGCAGCTGAACATCAGATATTCAGGTTTAATTGCAGTGTTGGCACTTTGTGCTAAGTGGGTTTTGGGTTGCAGTTTGAGTAACTTGGCCTGTAAAATGTAAACCATCACTGCTACCGGTGGATGTAGTTTGACCCACTTGGTACCCACGTTGTGGCTTTGCTGTATAAATTACCCTGACAAAGGGTCTCGGTAGCCACCTGCTTGGGGCCCCTCCTGTCTCTCAGGAACTATAACTATTCCCCAATAAACCTGTCCTGCTCTTAAAAAAAAAAAAGAATGCTAGCTTAGAATTAGTGTCTTCTTGAGTTTTGTTTTTACAGAATTATGGAGTAAAGATTTTAGGGGGAGGAGAGAAATACGGGTACTCCTGGGTAATTTACCCCAGTTCATCTTAACATTCTCCTTTGATAGTCTCCATAAAGGTTACGGATTTTGAAGGTATGACATACTTAACCACAAAAAACATTAAACTGCAGTGAAGTGTTCACACTGTAAATGGGACTGCAAGGTGTATATTAGGTTATAATAAATAGGGCTGGGGATATAGCTCAGGGTCTGGGGATATAACTCAGTGGAATAAGTGCTTGCCTGGCAAGCACAAGGTCTTGAGTTCAATCTCCGGTACTGCCAAAAAGAAAGAAAGAAAGAAAGAGAGAGAGAGAGAGAGAGAGAGAGGGAGGGAGGGAGGGAGGGATAGATTGATAGATACTATGTTAAGACTTAGTTAAAAGGTAAGGTCTGTTTTCAGTTTTTACATGTAGCACTCCTGAGTGAGTACTCATCACACAGCTCAAGGAAAAGAAATGTATTTTTGATAAGTTTTTGTATGTTTCCTCACTACATTCAATTGGCTTTTTACTAAGAGACATGAACCATACCACAAAATGTTTTTGGTTCAGTCTTGTGTTTTTGAGCTGTGTATAGACATGTTTTCAGAGTCTTGAGTGTTCAGAGAACTGTGGCACACAGTATTTCATTCTGTAAGGCCTTACAGAATATTTCACAAAAGCCAGGCTTTTCTCCCTGAGACAGAAAACAAGTGTCCATAACATAGTAACTCCTTCTGTAGAAGTGCTAATATTGAAAGCCCTTCAGTCATATTTAATCATCCAGATGACTATATTGATCCATTTTATAGGCACCTATTTTCTCTATCGGTAGACATTTTAAGAAAGACTTTGAGGTTCTAAGCTATACTGAAAATACTGGATCATAAACTCTTGGTAGGTTTCCTTATCTGTGCTTGTTACAAATGGAGGGAAAATGTTAATATTTAACTTCTGAAGTATATTATTTGAAGAAATTAGTAGGGTTCTGAATACTTGTTACATTTATAATTTTACAGAAATTGTTTTACATCTTGATTTTGGACTTTTTTCCATCTGATATGCATATTTTAAATGGACATAATATGCCAAAAATTTATTGAAGATAAGTATGTGATTATCTTTCTGTGGGAGAGGTGTGCACTGCTGCTGTGATACCTAGTGTATTAATGAAGAATTATGAGGCATTTTCAGACATTTTTGGTAGAAGAATCACATATCCTTTGATACTGCATTGAATCTAGAGCTTTGTGCATGCAAGGCAAGTCCTTGAACTTGTGATCCTCTTGCCTCAACCTCTGGAATATTTGAGATTACAGTTGTGTGTCAGAAAGTGCCTACAGGCTTTTTCATTTTTAGTGGGTAGATTTTTTTTTTTTTGAGACAGGATCTCACTATGCAGTTCAGGCTGGTCCTGAGCTTACATTTATCCAGGCTGGTCTCAAACTTGCAACAATCTTCCTGCCTCAGCCTCCTGAGTACTGAGATTACAGGCATGCACTACCATACCTGGCAGTGGGTAGATTCTTCTGTAAAGTATATGATTAAAATATGGTATCATAAAAAGTAAGCTTTGTTCATAAGGGTAATAAAGTACCAAAACTAATTTTCTCCATAGTCATTTTCTCCCCCCTCCTTTCTTTAAAGTTAAGTAGAGATGGAACCTAGGGTCTTAAGGATGCTAGGGAAGTGGTCTACCATTGACTCACCCCCAGTGTTATGCCGTGTTTAATTCTATACCAAAACCTACATCTCAGCAATGTCTAAGAAGAATTGTGATATTTTCAGTTACAAAGAGACTAGAATAAAAATTTATATTAAAGGAAGAATTTCTGTGGTAAGGAAGAAACACTAATTAGTTCATTTATTGTTTTACAGATTGTTTCATAAAATCATCGTATGTTCTCCAAATGAATATTACATCTCAAAGCTTGTCTGCTGCTGGGGATATAGCTCAGTGGAATAATCGCTTGCCTAGCAAGTGCAGGGTCTTGAGTTCGATCCCCAGTACTGCAAAAAAAAAAAAAAAAGCTTGTCTGCTGAGGCCTGTTTTTCCTTTTTAGCACTCTTGAATGTATCTTATTGTTAAGTACACAGTGCTTCTCTTTGGGAGAACAGATTTCATACTGTGTAGCCTTCTATCTTGGGATTGAAGAGCTGCATGCTGCTGTTGTATTATCTCCTCTTTTAACTGAGGATTAAGATGCATTTTTGGCCCCTGTGGGGTTGTTTTTTTGTTTGTTTGTTTGTTTTTTAATCTTTTTGAGGCAGGGTCTCGCTGTGTAGTTCAGGCTGGCCTTGAGCTCACTATATAGCCCAGGCTGGTCTCGAACTTGGGATGATCCTCCTGCCTGAGCCTCCTGAGTGCTGGGGTTACAGGCGTGCACCACTATGCCCAGCCTCCCTGTTGGTTTTTTTGAACAGTTCCTTACCATGCAGTTCAGGATGGCCTTGATCTCATGGCAGTACCCCTGCCTTAGCCTTCTGAGTGCTAGGATTACATATGTGGAGCACCATGCCAAGCATCGTACTAATTGTAGCCCTTTGTTTGTTTGTTTGGCTTTTTTGAGATAGAATTTCACTATGTAGTCCAAGCTGTCCTTGACCTCACTTTGTAGCCCAAACTTGCCTTGAACTCACAGACCCTCCTGCTTCAGCCTCCTGAGTGCTGGGATTACAGGTGTGTGCCATCTTGTCCATCCTGACTATAGTTCTTAGCACAGCTTTGTCTGCTGGCCTATGAAAGATGTGGAGTTCTCTCAGTTTCCAGGTTTGCTTTGTTAAAAGTGGAAATGATAAATAATCTACCAAATTGAAACTGTTAGGAAATCCTGAGGGAAACCAATGTAAATGCAGACCCAAGCAATACAGGGGTGGGTTTAGAAACTATCAGGGAGCACAGTAAAATATTTCTTTTTCTTTTTCTTTTGAATTTTTTGATTTGTTGGACAACTGTAGTTTGTGGTGCTCAGTTACCAAAGGCTAGAATAGTGGTTCTTAATTACGTCAAGCCTGTTAGCTGCTTTTTCTAATTGGTAATCTTTTCTGAAATGAACTTCAGTGATGATTGCTACACTTACAAATTTTTAAACCAATGCACACACCCTTACACACAGGTTGTAAAGAAAAATAGTCTTTCAAAAATACCCCTAAAGAGTCATAACTACTTTCATTGAGAAGCAGTAATTTGGAACAAGGCATTCTAAAGCAGACGTTTTTATGAGGATTATTGGAGAGGTCAAGGATATTGTAGTCGGTCCATAAGCAATTTCTTGAACTAATAATGGATCATGGGGGAGGAATGTGGTTTTATAGCTGAGTGATTGCAGGGTCATTCCCACAGTTAGTTTTCACTTGGTCTTTGTTCCTGTGAGGCAACTAAGCAGAGTGCTGAAAGATTCTTTAGTTGGCCCTGTTCTGCTTAACATTGTTCATTAACCTAAATGGTTTGCTTTGCAAATTAATGAGTGATTTAAAATTATAACCAGAAGTTCACTAGTTTTCAGGGTGTGAGAAGATACTGTGATGTTAAATATAAGTAGGAAAAAAATTGGGAGAGTACTGGGGATCAAACTCAAGACCATGTGCTTGCCAGGCAGGTGCTTGTGCTGCTGAGCTATATCCCCCAGCCCTTAATTAGAAAATTAAAGTGTATTAGAGATAAATATGAAGTCTTGTTTCTAGCCTCAGTTCTAGTTCATTAGAAGTTGTGTAAAAGCAACCCAGGCTTTTAGATAATTGGTGTGAAACCTCAAGGAGTCGTGCCCTTCTTTGCTTAGTAGAAATAGATGTTCAGAATGCTGGAGGTTTCACTTTGGAGGGCAGTTGATTAGAATGGAGAAGGAGCTGGACGTTGTGAGGAACAATAAAAGGTTTAATGTTCAGCTCGGTCAAAAGTGACTTAAAGTGACTTAAGAGCTGGAGGACTTGATAATGCACACCTGTAATCTCAGCATTTGAAGACTGAGGCAGAAGGATTGCTGTGTGAGGCCAGCCCAAGTTGCATATTGAGATGCTGTCTCAAAAAAAAAAAAAAAACAAAGGAAAAATTATAAGGTATGGAAGGAAGATTGGATTTACTTAGTTATTGATCTAGAATAGTGGGGAGATTATACGATATCATATTTGAACTTTATTGTAGAACTTTAGAAAGATGAAAGAATGGGTTGTGTGAGCTACCAGGCTTCTCTTCGCTGAAATTGGGCCACAGTTAGCTTAACCACCTATCAGGGAGATTATTGAAGGCATTCTCATTTTAGGTGCATGGTTGGATTTTACAATATTTAACCTGAACTAAGTTGTCTTTTAACTATAATTTCCAGTTTTGGGAAAGACTAAACTAGAAGTTAAGCATAGTGTACACATTCCTTATAAAAGTTTAAGTGAATAGGCTATATCCCTTAAGATGTTGCCAACTCTGTTTATTGAGATATTAGATAATGTTATTAACCTTTATTGTTTGAAGTAGTGGATGGAGATTCAAAATTACCTTTAAAACATTTTAAATAAATTTATAATTTCTAGTTACTTGGCAGGAAGATCCCAAATTCAAGGCCAGCCAAGGCAACTTGGTGAGACCCTGTCTCAAAATTAAAAGAAAACAAAAAGATTGGGGGATGTAGCTCTGTACTTGCTGGGTTCCGTCCCCCACATTGAGGGGGAAAATTATACATTTCAGTTTTAAATACATGAATGTAATAGTTAAGAATGTAAATCTTCTTTTTTTTGTTCAAGACAGGGTTTTATTATGTAGTTCAACTTGACCTTGAACTGTGTCACACAGGCTGACCTCAAACTCATGGCAGTCCTCCTGCCTCAGTCTCCTGCCTCAGTCCTGGGATTGTAGGTATGCACCACCATCCCTGACTAAGCACATAACTCTTAAGATAGTACAGTGTATTTTTACATGTTTATACTTCATCTAATCACCTCTGGATGAGGTATAGACTACTTTCAGCAATCAAAAGAATCTTTCCTGCCTCTTTTGAACGTGACATTTTATTAGATAGTTTAGACTTTGAGAGAGATTTTCGTTAAATTATTTTTCATTTTACTCTGTTATTCTTAAGGTTTATTTTATAATTTCATGGTTTATCTTACCTTGGATTGTGTAGAGTTGCTGTAATTTACACTTACTGATTTGCTTCTATATTCTTCTGAAAATGCTGTAATATTTTTTCTTTTTTTTTTTTTTATTAACTTCACCTGCTGCTTCTAGTCCCATCCGGGGCAAGAGGATTGCTTAAGTGTAGGACAGCAATTCCGAGCCTTTAGAGGCCTCAGTGATACACATGGCCTGTTGTGGCACATGTTCCATGGGTTCACCATCACTGGTCTAGAAGCACAAGGCTGATGTGGGCAACATAGCAAGACACTATCCCCCAAAAAAGTATAGAAGGAGATAGTATTGCATATGATTACAAACACAGGGCCTTGAACCTAGATGTTAGGCTCAGGGTTTAGTCCGTATCAGCTGTGTGATACTGAGTCAAATTACAGTATCTTGGCTATATCATCCTCTATAAAATGGTGATTAAAGTAGTATCAACCTTATTCACTTACTATGAGAATTAAATGAGTTTATTTCTGAGAAGCTCTCATTTCCAAAACCTGCTTCCATATTCCTGGCTTATTCAAGAGAAAAAAAAAATTATTTCAGAAGTATACAGTTGTCTATATTTTATGACGGTTTGCCTCCCAGACCCTTACGTATGCCAAAATTTGTGAATGCGCAAGTCCTTTCTTTATGTAAAACGGCATAGTGTTTGCGTATAACCACTCACATTCACTTAATTTTGATAGTTCTGGAGATTAAGTTCAAATCTTTGTCCATGTTAAACACATGCTTTACCACTCAGCCATAGCCTTCTCTCTCTGCTATTCTTGTAATCATGTCTAGATTACTCATGTAAATGCTATTTGAATAGTTGTTACACTATACTTTTTAGGATAATTAGAGTTTTTAGTTTTAGTTTATGTGTAGTTCGTGTGCAATTTTTTTTCTCAGTGTTTTCAATCTGAAGGTGATTGAATCTGCTGGAGCTGGACCCAGAGATGTGGAAACCCAGATTTCTTTTCCTCACTTAATTGTTTTTAGGCCTTCTTGGTGGTGGTGGGGGGCAGTACTAGAGATTGAACCCAAGGTCTTCACACTGAGCCTTACCACCAGTGAAGCCCCTTCCCTGCTTTTTTTTTGTTGTTGTTAATTTTGAGACAATATCACTGAGTTGCCCAGGTTTCTGCCTCAGTCTCAAGGAGTGCTGGGGTAAGAGTACAGTAATGTGCTGAGCTGTAAATTAGGAGTCTTGGAAAGGTGTTCTATACTTTTGTTACAGTAAACAAGATTTAATATCTGCCTAGCAAGTGTGAGGCAGAGGCCTGTTTAGGCCTCTCAATTACCCTTTGCCTCCACCCATTAAAAGTATCAGTTTGACAACAGACTGGCTGGTGTGTAATACCAATATCTTCGTAGTTTGTTGCAGGTTGGGGGCCAAATTTGTACCTTGGATGTAGCGGATGTGGGCCTGACCAAGTGATTCAAACAGGGAAAATATTAAAGGAGACATTGGAAGTAAAGAGCATTTTAAATTTAGTGAGTTTTGAATTTGCTTCTTCAGGTCATACAGCACTATACCCATATTTAGTTGTCCTTTTATAGATCCTAAATTTTAAATACTTGAAAAGTTTGATGTTTGTGGTATAATTTGCATAAATTTCAAGAAACTGAAAATACCTGATTTGACTATTAGAAAAAAACAATACAGTATAGTAGGGTACACCTATAATACCAACTATTTGAGCAGCTAAGGTATGAAGGTATTAAGTTCCAGGCCAGCCTGGTGGGGTGCTTACTATCATATGCAAGGCCCTGGGTTCAGTCTTCACTATCACGAACAAATTAATAAATATATATACATATGTAAATATGTACTTACTGATTATGGATGTGTCCTACCATGCTATGTTATTAATATTTTATAATTCTTGTTTTTTTGAGACAGGATCACACGGTGTTGTACAGGGTGGTCTTGAACTCACTTTGTATCTCAGACTGGTCTTGAATTGAACTCATAGCAGTGATCCTTTTGCCTCAGCTTCCTGATTGCTGGGATTACGAGAGTGTGCCACCATGCCATATAAGTTTTTCTTTCTCTCTTCCTCCCCTCCCCCTCCCCATCTCCATCTCTCGCTCTCTCTCTTTCCTTCTCCCTCTCCCTTTCTCTCTCCTTCCCTCCTTCTCTCTCTCTCATACCTCCCTTCTTCCCTCTTTTTTTTTTTTGTACTCGCAACCTCACACTTGCTAGGCAGTCGCTGTGCCACTGAACTATATCCACAGTCCCTATTAAGTTTTTTTTTTCTAATGGTCAAATTAAATAGTTTCATTTACTTTCTAGAAATTTATGCAAATTATTCCATTTACATGTTTCTCTGAATTTTGAGAACATTTTTAGTTTTGCAGTTTTTTTTTTTTTTTTTTTTTTTAGTTTTGCAGTTTTAATATATTAATGTGCCATGCACATGTAAATTATCAGAATCTTCTGGGTGAAAATGAAATAGTTACTGAAACAAAGAATTCAAGAGTATTTATAAGACATCCATAAAATTAACTAGTATCTGAAATCAGTTGTGTGTGCAACACTTTATTGTATAAGACTAATAAAGAGGGCAGTGAGGGTGACAGTTTTTTGTCTCTGTCAGAACTCCCACACATTGCAGATGCCTAAAAGAATGTGTCTGTGAAGAGTGTATTTGAGATCTCACACTACAGTTGCCAAACTCAGATTTTTCCAGAGTCAGAAAGAAAGCATTAGGCTCTTGGGCAACTGAGACCCCTTGCCCTCCCTCTCACATGCAGGCATTCCGGATGTAAAAATAATCTAGGGCTGTGGAAGGCAGGAAATAAGTGCCTCCTCCTCCCCTTCTTGTAGGTCTTTAAAGCTGATCTTAAAAGTTGACAAAATGTTAGGGGTTTTTCGTCTTTTTTTGGGAGATGAAGAGGACCTTCTATTTTCAGCATTGGGGATCAAAACTAGGAGTGCTCTACCACTGATCTGTGCTTCTGGCCTTAGCCTCCCATTATACCTAGCTTTTTACAACTTTTATGTTAAGCATGGTTGTGAATAAAGTGTGTATTTGCATGCACTTATTTACAGTTGGGACTCAGCTCAAGCCCTAATGACTACTCAGCTGAGTTCTATCCCTGTGCATCACACACCAGACAGACAGTGAATAACTTGGAGATAGAGTGCACTGTTTTCCCACGCTTGTCTTAGACTAAGACTACAGGTACCTGCTACTGTATGAAGGTCTAAAATTGGTATTCCTGACAAATGTCTTGCTTAGTGCTTATGCTTCCTCATTTGTATGTAGAAGCCTATTACTTGAGATAAGCTGGTATTTTCAGTTTGTATACCTCTAATGTGATACAGAAATAAGACAACTGTGGAGTTGGGGTGTTTTCATTTTAAAAATTTATTTCAGTGTTGCTCAGTGGTAGAGTACTTCGCATATTTGAAGCCCTGGGTTCAATTCCCTGCATAGCAACAAAAGACTTAAAAAATCATGACAGAGTCTCTCCATGTAGTTCAGGTTGATCTTGAATTCATTATGTAGCCGAGTCAAACTCCTACCTCAGCCTCTCCAGTGCTGGGATTAGAGGGATGCATCACCACGCACAGCTAACAAAAGATTTAATGCAAAAAGTAATAGATGAATATGTTGCCATCTTCTGATAGCTAACCTTTGTGTGTGTGTGTATGTGTGTGTGTGGCATTGGAGATTGTGTTCATGGACCATTAAGCTATATTCTCAGCCCTGCTCCCCTTTTTATTTTGAGGCAGACTGGTAGTACATTCTAGGAGTTATGGTGACAGTTTGATCCTGTGCCTTCCTAATTTTCAGTGTGATAGTTTGAAGTGATGCTTTATATCAAATCTGAATCAGCTTGTTTTAGCATGATCTTAACATTAAAAGCAAAATAGAAGAAATAATATACCAAAGTCATCCATTGTAATTATATGTCTTAAGCATTTATTTTGTAAAACTAGGGCATTCAGTCTAATTTCTCCATATTAGTCACAATGTCAGTATCCTTCTGTTAAAGACTGTCAAAAAGTACTTATATAGTTGAACAAGTTGGTTTTATGACTCATTGCAACAAAGACCAGAGATCATAGGGCATCCTGGAACATCTCAGTAAAAGAAGTTACGAAAATCTATAATAGGGTTTTATCTTTAATTGGGTAATTTTGGGGGTGGTCTAAGCAAACGGAGGCTTCCTGTAGAGTTAGTGCTGACAGAGAGTAGAGGCAGCTCCACAGTCATCCATAAACCTCATGGGGAGGGCTGACCAGAGTGGGGGTAAATATCTTGTCTAGTATTTATCTTGTCTCAGAATGATTACATTTGAAATGCATCTAATGAAATTCAGGAGAACAAAACAAGCTATAAATATCAGGTCAGTGAGACGAATCTAAGCGTGAGGTTAATTCTCAGAGATCAGGAACTACTTCTTTCCCCCCTCTTTTCAAAAAATTCAAATCCAACCTGTAACTCAAAATACAGAGTGGTCAAGATGTAATAACAGTGACGTAGTGGGCATACATACTGTAACATGCAGTGAGCAGTGGCAGTGCCAGCAGTAATGTTTTTACAGAGCAGTGATTGGGAAGCATTTGTTTGCTTATTAAGCAGCATGTGCCATGTTCCAGCTGGCACTGGGAAAAGTAGTACAGTGGTTGCATTAGTCTTTTAATCCTAGAGTTTACTTATTCAGTGTCTCAGGATTAGTTTTAGGGTATAGTTTCTTTAAGATGGGTAGATTTAACTTCATTTTGTGTGGTTTAAATTAATATAAAACAGTAAATATCAAAATGAGTTTTAAGTGCTTTGATGACTAAATACTAACTCTTGAAAACTAATCTCATGTACCTCATACTAACAAATTATAATAATTGTAAAATTGTTGAACTATTAGGTTGATCATAGGCAAAGAGTTTTTTTTTTAAAAAATGGTGCTGGGTATCAAACCCAGGCCCTTGCAAATGCTAGGCAGCCAATGTGAACAAATTACTCCTCAGCCTCAGAGAACCTTGTTTATACAAATTCCCCTCCAGTTTTTGGTGTGCATCAAAGATAACTGCAGTGATCTTTGTGTTTACTTGTATGTTCAGGTAATTCATGTGTTCTCTGTGCCAAGTGAAGCGCTGGGTATTGGCATTATGGAGATGGGGTCAGCCATTGCTTATCTTCATGAGCCACGTGATAATTGGAGGTGTTTGGTTTCAGAGCAGCAACTTTTAATGGTATCTTAATTTCTAACATCCTGCAATAAGCGCTGTATAATTGTATTTTAGTACAGAGAAAAATATCCCCTATGATTAGTGAGGTAAGTTTTGTAGTTTTTGTGATTTTAAAAGTAGCAGCTGTTTCTAAAATCAAGTATTTTATTGAGCTCATTTAAGTCTGATGGATGATATCTTTGAAATGTGGAGGTCTTTGGAACAAAATTTTTCTTCCAATAAACACCAAGGTAGTTTTTTTCCATTGTACCTTCACCTTGAATAATAAATTGAGGGTATTGTCTTTACTACAGAGTTTATTGGTACATGAAAACTAAGTTTAACAGTAGAAAAGTTGTACTTATAGTTAAGACTATTGGTTTTGAGATAGGTTCTCAGTATGCATTTCAGCCTGGCCTTGAACTCACAAGGATCTTCTGCTTTGGTCTCCTGAGTGCTGAGATTATAGGCATATGCGATGATGCTGGGTTATAGTTAAAACTTAACCATGAATACTCATTGTGAGTCCTGAGCACATTTATAGTGTTACAATTACGGAATACAACATATCTAGGTCCTTTAGACAAACAAGGCACAACATAGATTTCTCTTCAAGTAGTACCAGTACTTACACAATTGGTCTATAGAGTTTTCCTGTAGAAAAAAATATTGAATAGCTAAATAGCCTTTTTTTTGGGAGCCAGGTCTCAAAATGTTGCACAGGCTGGTCTCAAACTCTGGGGCCAAAGAGATGCTCCTACTTCAGTCTCTGGATTAGCTGTTACTACAGTTGGGCACCACTGTTCCTAGCTTCATGTCTTTATGATAGTTTTTAATGTTTATAAGGATCTTAAACTTACAGAGTTAGGTCACAAGAGCTTTTATATTTTTGTTCTTTGAGTTGCACAGTAGTAACCTTGAAATGTTGATTTGGTCTAAGTAGGGATGAAAACTTTAGAACAGGAATTTTCTCCTAAAGTCTATTCCGTACACAAAAATTTATTTATCTATTTTGGATGTAGTCCTGGGGATTGAACCCAGGACCTAGCACATGCAAGGCAGCAGCTCTACCACTGAGCTACATGTCCAGACTATTTTAAGATTTAAGTATTGAATGATTAGCACATAATTGGCAGGGAAGTTATTACATAATCATTTGTGTCTGTATCTAGATTACGTATAGATGCCAGAATTCATCTTTATATATCCAGGCACGTGGGCGAGAATGTACCTCCAGTGTCCAAGGCCCTGGGCTCTATCCCCCAGCACTAAGGAAAAAAGTTGTTACATATATGGATTTGTGGTGACATCTTGGTTAAAGTGTCTGAATGATAAGATACTGTGTTTTGAAACTAAATCTGCCCGAATCGAAACCCATTTCTTACCAGTCCTGTCATCTATTATAATCTGTATGTGGTATATTTATATATTGTTTTCCTCTTGCTGGAAGGGATTGAACCCAAGGACTCAACGACAGCCCTGTTTTCTTTATCCATTTACCTGAAGGATTGCTATAGAATAGCACTAGTTTATTGTGTCTTTTCAAGCTCAGTGATGAATACAAGTCTATTTGTAATGGCTTTTTTTTTCCTATAAGAAGGAAGGTGTAAACTTAGTGTAATGCTTTAAATTTTAATGACCAAAGAACATAGTGTAATTGCTGTTTATTGTGGTTAAATGACAAGGAAGAAGAAATTTTAATACTGAACATGTGCTCCAGCGGGTCCACAATCCTATGTACATAGTTTCTACTTGGAGCAATCTTTTTTCTTCAGGAATGCTTTAAACATTACTCAGCTAAAAGTCTATAGTTCTGGGTATGAATCCTAGCTGTGCTTCTAAGCTAGTCTCTCAGCTTGCATTTCCTCATCTATCAAGTAGGGCCAGTGATACCTACCTCCCAGAGCTTTTGTGACAGCATGAGTCTTACACAGAAGGCATCCTCCACAATACAAGTGTGCTGTTTAAGTCGTATATGTCAGCGATAGATGCTAAAGTCATGTAAAGCAAAGAACATACGGTATTTCACTTAAAGAAGTTAGGTAAAGAAATTGAGTAGGAGTCAAAGGGAGGCATATTGAATCAAGAGTTTGGGTGAGATATGTTCTTTTCAGTAGTGATTCTTAGGTTTAGAAGTGTTACCTGTATTGTAAGCCACATTTAAATAAATAACATTATATTGAAATGGAACTATGACTTATTTTTTAAAACTTGATATAAATCCTCATACCTCCACACTGTCATATCAGAACCACAGGAAATTGTTAAGGAAATTTTTACTCCCAACCTTTCCCATGTACTATCTCCAGAGTCGAGAGTTCTCTGGTTTTATCTGCTTACACACTTGCTTGATTTTTTTTTTTTTTTTTTCCATACTAAGGATCAAACCCAGGACCTCACCCACACTAGGCAAATGCTCTACCGCTGAACTGTATTTCCAGTTTTTTGTTTCTGTTTTTGGTTTTCTGGCAGAGGTCTTGTTAAGTTGCTCAGACTGGCCTCAAATTTTTAATCATCCTGGCTCAGCCTCCCAGGTGGCTGGAGTTATAGGCATGTGCCACCCTGCTTGGCTCTTGTTTATTTTTTTTATAGGTAATTTACCTGAGTCTTCTTTGCAAACTACCAGCTGCTTTTTTGAGTTCAAATTAGGTAAACTTTATTTGATGAGTGTATCTTATATTGAGTTACTGTATGGATTTATAACAGTATATTGCTTCATTTTACTAGGTTTGCAATGTGTTGTAAAAACAAAGGGCAAGAAAAGCTGTATTTTTTGGTGGGTGTGTTATTTTGACATTTTAAAATATATACTTTTAAGTTGAATAAAAATCAAACACTCGTTACAAATATTTCTATAAGCAGAACTTCTGTTGTGTACGTCCTCAGTCTATTTTTCTCCAATCTTTTCTTCTTTTATTTAATGATGGTTCTACAAAAGTATAGCAAAAGAAAAATTCTCTAACCACAGTGGAGGGTGAAAAAGCCTCCCTTCTGCCACATTGTTTTGATATTTATATCCATTGTGCTCACTGAAGATGAAAAGCTCAGAGCAGAAATTGGAAACCTCGCGGCTCGCAGGTTGCAACATTACACTGGTTCCCCAGAGCAAAGAGGCAGCACTGCTGCACAGACCTGGTTAACAGCATCTTCTCCTCTGGGAAGCGTCACTAGCGTGATTACAGAATTTCTGTGTGCCTGCTGGGAAAAGAAATATGTAAACTCTGGTCTCTTAATACACTGATGTGCTCTTGAGAATAGAACAAACCTGCCATTGAGTATATATTTTACAGAAGTGTTCACCATTACCTAGTTAAAATGGATTTACTTTGATGTCTACATATCTTGTCCTGGGTGATCAGGATGACAGGTGATAAATACAGTCACTCACATATAGCGATCTCACTTGCAACCTGGCTTCATTAACAGTGTCATTCCTCACCAACCAAGTGAAGACTAAATGCATTGGTTTCATCAGTCACACATGACAGCACATACATTCTGTGTATCTCATGGAAGTAAGAACTGGGGAGAGTTGTGAGCTGGATTCACATTATACCCTGTGGAAGGCTGAGCTCTGGTGCTACAGCATTGTTGTTGGATGGGAGGGATGGAAAGGTAAGGAAAGAATTGGGTGGGATTAATGTAAAATTTATTTTTCTTATAACTTTTTCCTACTACAAAGGTAATAAACATTCATTAAAATGTTAAACAATTAGAAGTAAAAATCTTCCCCTCCCCTTTCTGAATCTCCAGAGGTAAGGACTGTTCTGTTAATAATTTTTTGTGTATCTTTACAGAGTTCCTATTCCTATACAAAAAATAATTTTAACAAGTTACAGTAGAAAAGGGGTTAAACTATACACTTTGCTGTTTGCTCTTCTTACTACATGATATATGTCTTAGACTTTATCCACTATTTTTTACTTGATAATGACCTATATATAGCATCTGGCTACCATGAATTATTTAACCATTACTCACAAACAGGCATTTAGGAGTTGCAGGAGATTTTTGCGAAGAGAAAGTTGTGCATTAAACTTCTTGTGTCTTTATTTTTGTTTGCACTTAGGTAAATTTTCTTTTGCATTAGACTCATGACAACAGACTTATGACAATAAAATCAGTGAGTCAAAGGGCTTTTGGAAAATGAGTTGTCAGTGATGTCCTAGAAGTCAGTAATTGCAAAGTTTAAATCTTTGATACCATAAAGGGATGGAACTTGATATGTAAAAATTTGTTAAACCTGTATCTAACCCTGGGGATTGAGGGGTCAGTTATTGAGGATTCAACCCAGAACCTTTGTACTGAGCTACATCCCCAGCACTTTCAGTCCCCCCTGCTCCCCACCTTTTTGTTTGAATTTTAAGATGGGCTTGGTAAGTTGGTAAATTGCCTGGTCTAGGCTCAAATTTATGATACTCTTGGTGTGGCCTCCTAGAGTGCTGGAATTACAGATGTGTGACACCATGCCTTGCTCCTAGAGGTAATTTGAGTTTTTAAAAATTTACTCTGTGGTTACAATCAGAATTGTAAATATCTTACTGTGTCTGCCTGGTGTGGCACATCTTTTCTTCCTTGTCAGTCATGAAAAGTGAGGAATTTAATGGTCTTTGCCACCAGTTATAAATATTTTGAGGTTTTTATTATGGTAAATTGTAGTGGTTTACTTTATAGCTTTCATTGTGCTTAAATCTAATTTTTAGAGGCCACCAGTTAATTTTACGCTGAATTCTTCCACTCACTGTTTTTCTAATTCTCTGCCTTTTACCTCTTTACCTTATTTTACTTATGTAGTCATGGATTTTAAGCCATTTTTGTGTTACTCAACTATAATTGTCTTCTACTTTCCTATTTAAAAATTCTAAAGAACAAACAAAAAAGTAGCATTTCTACTGTGAATGATACTGGATCGCAGAATTAAGTAGTGTGATCAGGACTTGGAGGGAGAATGACAATTGTATGACCAGATGAAAGAATGTTAACAACTAAGATACTTCTCCTAAGTGTGTCACTCTGTCAGCTATTGAAAGAATGCCACAGTTTTTAGATTTTTTACACTTTTTCTTGCAATTTCCAATTATCTTCCCTTTTTTCTTAGTGTCACCAAAACATTTATCCTGGCAAATTTTTAGTTTTTTAATTTAGCAATCTGAATGGATTTTCATTGTTTTTAATGCATTCTTCAAGTCTTCCAACGTCTTGCTATAATTTGGACTGTTTTCTGTGCTTGTGACTACTGTCATACTAGAATTTCTTGGTCTTAGTCCTCCTCATGTTTTTCAGTGTGGTTGGAAAATATTTTCATATTGTTTGTCTAGAACAGTACATGGATAGTCAGTTTCAAAATATGTGGGTCTGGAAAGGTCTTCAGTTTGCCATCACATTTATACTTGACTCATAATTTGGGGAGTGAAGTCTCGTGATTCTTCATTTTTTTTCCCTCAGAACTTTGAAGACCTTAGTTATCTTCCATTGTTTTGCTGATAGATATAATTCTAGTTTTCCTCTTTGAGTATTTAAATGACCTTTTTTTCTACAAAAAATTTTTTTAAACTATGGATTCACAGATGGTATTTCTAAAAGCTTTTTTTTTTTTTGGTACCTGGACTCAGACTCAGGGCCTTGTGCTTATCATGCAGGCGCTTGTGCCACTGAGCTATATCCTCAGCCCTACAGGTAGTATTTTAAATTTAATCTTTCTTTGAATCCTTTATCCTGAGGTCTTATTTCACATTTCTCTTACATATTTTGTGGAATTTTCAGAACATGAACATTGGATGTCTTGGTGCTCTTTGCCTTGTGTTATTTTTTCTCTTCCCTCCCCTCTCCTCTCTTTCATTTTGAGACAGTGTCTCGCTATTCAGTTGAGGCTGACCTTGAGCTCACTTTGTATCCCAGGCTGGTCTCAAACTTGCAGTGATTCTCCTGCCTCAGCCTCCTGAGTGCTGGGATTTATGTTTCTGTCCTCTTAAGTATTGTAAGATTTCGGTTTTTATCTTACAGAATACTATGTAGCCTTCTTGCCCATTTTGTTTTTTAGCTTTTGGTTCTGGGAATCAAACTCAGGACCTTGCACTTGCCAGGCAGGCACTGTGCCACTGAACTATATCCTTGGCCCTTTTTAGCCTTTCTGATACTAATTTCATCAGTTGTGTGTTTCATTTCTAGCAGTCTTACTGATTGCTCATTTTGTTTTTCATAGTAGCAGATTCGGTTTGTCTTTTTTTCGTTTTTTGAGAGAAGGTCTTGATGTGTAGTTCTGAGTGGCCTTGAACTCACTATGTAGCCCAGGATGCCTTGATCTCACAGAAATCCTCTGCGTCAGTCTCCTGAGTGCTGGGATTACAGTCATGCACCATTAGGGCAGGCTAGATTCTGTCTTTTGTTTTAATGTTCATATACCTTAAAACATGTAGGGTAGTGAAGCTTTTGCCTAGCATATGAAAGGCCCTGGGTTGGGTTCCCAGCACTGTAAAAGTAAGTAAGCATAGTAATTGATGGGTATGTGTGTGTGTGTGTGTTTAATTTGATCTAGTGTTTCTATTTGTCATCCCAAAGCCATTTACTCTTCTTTCTTTTTTCCCCTAGTCTTTCTTTCCTGCTTATTTTTCTGAAATCTCCAGCAATCCTTGGCTGTCCCACTACTTGATTGTTATCTTTATTTTTTTAGACAGGATCTTG
>PVLD010003969.1:92164-133089 GCA_004027595.1 Dinomys branickii
GGGGGAGGGGGAGGGAGAGGGAGAGGGAGTGGGAGAGGGAGAGGGAGTGTGTTGTTTTTTTGGGTTTTTTTGTTAGACAAGGTCTTAACTCTTGTTTGTTCAGTTTGACCTTGAACATGGCATCCTCCTGCCTCTGGTTCCTGTGTGCTGGGATTATAGATGGGCACCACCGTGCCTGGATTTCATACATGCATTTCTTTTACTGGATGGTAGACCTCCTGGATTGTATATGTGTATTTAGAAGTGGGTAGGGAAGGACAGTCTTGTAGTAAACAAGCAGTTCCTGCAAGGCAGTCTGGCCCTCATAGTGAGGCCCTGTCTCAAAACACTGAAAATATAAAAAACAGCTCTTCATATTAGAACTTTAAATTAAAATTTATATTTAATTCACATTAAAATAATATATTTTAATATAAGGCAGTCTGTGACATTGGAGAATTTAGAAGTGATTAAAAAACAGTTAAACGTAATTTTTTGAAGGTCTTTTCCTCCCTAGAAATGTGTTAATATTCTTTTTTTTTTTTTTTTTTGGCGGTACTGGGGATCGAACTCAGGACCCTGCGCTTGCTAGGCAGGCGCTTATTCCACTGAGCTATATCCCCAGCCCTTAACTCTATTAAAACTGAGGAAATGCAGAGTTATCAAAGATTTATACCAAAAATAAAGAAATGATTAGTCTACGGGAGTCGATAGTCACATCCGAAGTATTACCTGCCTTTATTGTATTTTGTTGTGCTAGTGATGGAACCCAGTGCTTTGTTCACAGTGAGCAGAAACTCTACCACTAAGCTATAGTCCCAGCCCTTGTATATTTGTCTTAGTCATAAAAATAGTCAAAACAGTGAAGGTAGTTCCCAAGTCTGAGAGATGAATGGCGTTGCATCATGTCTTAATACTTGAATTGGATGTTGGTAGTCAGAACTCAGTCTCTTTTTCAGTGGTCATTTGAAAACAAATTTAAGGTCTTAGGGAAGTTTTATTTTGAGGAAATGCTGTCAAGTTGAACTATTTTATGTTTCCATATTCTGTTCATAGTGTTAATAGCTCTTGTTGGATTATAAAATCTGTATGGAGTATTTGTCCCCATAGTGGGCCCTTTCAGGGCACAAATTGGATCAAAGCGAAAAGTTTTATTCACTGAGTGTTCAGAATGAATGCTAAACCAAGGGATCGGATGTGTGTGCATACCTGTGGTCTCAGCTCCTCAGGAGGTTGAGGCAAGAAGATGGCTTGAGCTCAGGAACCCAAGACCAGACGGGACACAGTGAGACAGTCTCAAAAACACATAACTGCAATAACAAAAACTGTTAGGAAAGATGATAATGCTTCATTTAATTCCTGGAATAACACCATAATTGAGTAGTAATGTCCATGAAAATTTTAAGGATAAGTAAATTATGTGAGGATGTAACTAATAAGTAACAGCTGAAGATTAACATCTGGTTTACTCATTTTTTTTTTTTTGCTAACATTTGAACATGGAACACATCACCAGTTTGAATTAAATTACATTTAACATGTCCTTTTGTTGATTCCAGTGCTGATTTGACACTGTACTTGTGCTTCTGTTGGGCAAAGCTGATTTCATCTCTTGGTTATTCCTTTCTTATAAGAGGTAATTAACAGTAGGTTTTAAGTGGAGATGAACATTCTCACGACTCACTCTTGGTAGTACTCAGAGAGGAGCAGATAAAGTGTTAGACTGTTTTGTCCCAGAACAGTAATTTGGCTTTCAGTACAGTTTAAATTTTGCTGTCTGGGCTTTTTAGCATTTATTCCTTAATAAAGTACAAGAAGATGGCAGTTTTAAGTACCCACAAAAACAAACATTTATATCATCTAATTGTTAAATTTGCCTTACATGATTTCCATGTTTCTAGGATGGTAAGTTTTTTTTCTTCTTGAAATCTGTAACAAAAATAGTTTTTTTGTTTGGTTTGAGATAGGGTCTCATTTTGTAGCTCAGGCTTGCTTTGAACTAATAATCCCCCAGCCTCAGCCTACTGAGTATATGAAATTTATTTATTTATTTAGTCTTTTTGAGACAGGGTCTTGCTGTGCATTTCAGGCTGGCCTTGAGTTCATTTTGTAGCCCAGGCTGACCTCGAACTTGGAAAGATCCTCCTGCCTCAGCCTCCTGAGTACTAGGATTATAGGCATGTGCCACCACGCCTGGCTAAATGTTCTTATATATCTACATTTCATGTCCACAGTTATAACAATGCTTTGAACAGTATCGAGGATTCTAGATTCAATGTCTTCCCCCACCCCCCAGCACTCTGAAGATTTTGTTCCTGTCTCCTTGCATCCAGTGTATTTGTGAGACTTTTATAATATTTTGTGACTGTCCCACAGAATTTAACTGGTATTTTTCTCATAATTAGGCTTGGGAGGCATGAGTTTTTTGAGATGTAGAGTACAGAGGTAAAGTTTCATTTTATCACATTATACTGTGGTGTATACTGTTGACTTGAAGTTGACCTGCCCACCTGCTGGAAGTACTGTTTGTCAGGATTCTGAAGTGGAATGTTACTTTAACTCCCTCCCCCCGCACCCCCCCCCCACTGCCCGTGCTCTTGAAAATGAACTCCCTACTTCAGTGCATGAAGCTGTATGCTGGCACCTTCAGGGTGGAGCAGCTACCTAAGGGGTTTGGGAGTCTTATTTATGGCGAACTTCACTCTTCACCCCCAGTTACTCAGTTATTTGTATCAGTATGGCCTAAATACTGTATTGGAATATTACTTATTATTGTTTTTGAAATAGGGTCTTACTGTATAGTTCAGGCTGGCTATGAGTTCACTGTATAGCCCAGCCTGGTCTCAAATTCATGGCAGCCCTCCTACCTCAGCCTCCTGATAGCTGGGATTACAGTTGTGCACTACCATGTCCAGTTGGAACGTGTTTTTGATATAATAGAAATTAATTATCTTTCATTTGAGGTTTTCTTAGCTCTCTACTTTGTGCTTTGAAACAGAAATCGTGATATTTGTTAGATCCAGTTGAAGTTTATATTGTCCAGATTACTCATTTATAGAAAAAATTCTAAATAGCTAGAACTCATACAACTTGCTCGTGGTAGGTCCTCGCCCCCAGCAGTGTTTAGGAGTTCATGTCAGCTCGTTCTGATACAGCTGCATTTTTGTCACTACTGTGGTTTCCTTCCTTTCAAAATGTGGGTAGTATTAGGTAGAGGTAAGATTATAGGGAGCCACATTTACCAAAAATGTGACTGTGTCCAAGAAGATTCTGACAAAACACAGATTCAAAGTTCACCTGATTCTGTGAATGACTATGATTACCATGGGGTTAAGTACTTCCACTTTGGCTAGGATTATTTGTTGCTTTTGTGTGTATAAACTCTCAACTGAAAAAAAAAATCCGTCGTTCAGCTAGCTGAAACTTTCAGAGGGTAGGCTTACCCTAGACGTGCCCATTACATCACTTGGAACATCTTCCATTTCCTGGGCTCTACACTTTCTTCCTTATTAGAGGTTTCTTTTCATTCTTGGCCCAGCCTTCACGCTGACACTAGTCGCTATTGTTAAAGTGGCTTTCAGGTAGTCTTGTTATTGCCAGACTTCCATCAGTCTTGAAATTTTTTCTTTTGGATTTTACATTTTGCTAGTTTTCCAGATATTGACGTATACTACTTTTCTTCCTTTTGGTGTTGCTATTGCATTATGAATGTCTGCAGAACTTGTGCTAGAGAACATTTGATCATGGAATCTCTCTCTGTGTCTGTGTCTGTCTCTGTCTGTGTCTGTCTCTGTCTCTGTCTCTCTGTCTCTACTTTTTCTTCCAGTGGACTTCGTGTTGATTTCTGGGTATGTATGGGACACAAGTCTCTGCCAGCTCAGACAAATGGTTGAAGTGTGCCTGATGTTCTGATGCGAACATCATGGTTTTGGAATAGTACAACAGCAGTGAAGTTGAACATTTGGTTACATTCCTTCCCTTTAAATGTCTGATGAAAATGTAGTAAATTTTAAAAAATCTAATATGGTAATTCCAGATACTCTGGAGGCTCTCACAGGACAATTATAAATTGGAAGTCAGCCTGGGCAATTTAAGAAGGCCCTTTCTCAAAATTTGGAAATGCAGGGGTGTGTGCTGATTGTCACAAAACATTCAACAAAATTACTTCCTTCTGGGTATTGCAAGTGAAGACTGCAGGTGACTAACATACTGAATACCCCCAACCAATGCTTTGGGACAGTGTTACAGGTTTTCCTAATGCACCAATCACTTCCTGATTCTCTCCATTTCATAACCTCAAGATATTTCTGAATACATTCATTACTAGGGTCTCACAGCAGTCATACCCATAAGTTTTAGTAATACTTACACCTGTGTGTTTTGATTTGAATCACACACTATATATTTCATCATAAATTCATAAGACTTTGAAGCCAAAAGTAGTAGCTTAGTTACGTGACATTAATCATATCAGTTATATGTTTAATTTCCATTGAGGTCAGCCTTGGTCAGTTTCCCATGTAAATACATAGTATGCACATATCCATAAGAACCATTTTACATGCTTATGGAAATAAATGTGGATTAAGTAGGAGATTGGCAAGTTTATGATACCTCTACTTTAGTGATTGAGTTTGTACTTTTATATTTGTCTTTTGGTTACTCCTTTGACACCATACATTTTAAAAGTTTTTGCAATTTGAAAAACACTTGCACACTACCATTCAGTAATAATCAAATCCTTATGTTTGCTATATTTATTTCTGAATATCTTTAACAAATTCACTTCCATATATGGTTGAAGGCCTTTGTGTTCCTCTCTGTAGTCTCTTTGCTTTCTTAGAAGTAACCATTTCCCTAAATTTATATTCCTCATTGTCAGATAATACACTTCAGAATTTCCCAAATCATTCTTCTGATGAATATGGAAGCACTCTGAGAAAAGAAGACTCATCATCAGGTTCTCCCACACATTTATATACTGCCAGCACTAAAGGCTTTTAGACATGGAAAAAAAAACTTGTCTGTTTGAAAAACTCAGCATCTCCGAACTTATCACCAAAACCCATAACCTAGAATTCTGTGTGCAGTTGTTGCTTGGAATATACTTTGTGAAAATTCTGCTTAGAGGAGAATAGTTCTTGAGGTGACCTAATGTTTATAATTTTTCACTAACTTCCTAGAATGGGATGACAAAGATGGTGATAGTAGTTACTACCAGTTGGTGTTACAGTGAGAATCATTTTACATAAAAGGAAGGTCAAATGCTAATAAATCGCACATTCGTTGACCAGAGCACACATTACTTACGGCCCTTAATTTTTTCCAATTCTTGAGTCTTCTGACCTGAAATGTCTAACTGTGGATCATGGCCTCACTTACTCTTTGCCTTAAAATTACCTGTTACATTTTATGTTTTGTGATGAGAAGTAGTCTAAGCTCGCTGTTAATGTTTAACACATTTTCTTGAGTGAAAATTCAACTTTTATGTTGTACAAGATGGTACTTGAATTCTGTTTGCCTTTTTTTCTTCCTGTATTAGAAAATCTTGGTGCTTTTTACAAATTATGTATAAAAGAAAGTTTTCTTTGTTTATATAATGACCTGATCCAGGAAAAATAAAATGGGAAATGGACACTATTTCTGACCTTCAAATAAAACTCATTATGTATTGGTTTTCAGACTGTTCACCAAGCCATGGGTCATGCACAGTCTTAAGGCAAGGCTGTTAACCTGTGTGGAATGACGGTCCTAGAGGGTCTGGTGAGGCTGTTGGAGGAGGGCTGAGATGCTGGGAGAATGGACAGAAACAGTTTACACCCAGTTTCACAGAAGTCAGGGGGTCTCCTACCTTAAGTGTCAAAAAACAGACCTCTTGCCCTTTCTGGCTTCTATGCTGCACCACACTATATTGTGCTTCGGGGATGGAAAATGATGAACAGGAAGGCTCCACTGCAAGCAAAAGTCTGTATGTCTGTTCACCAACTACCTAGGGCTTGAAGCATTAACATGACACTAGGAGAGTTGTGGGGGTTTTTTTTAAGGAAAGAATAGCTTGGTTTTCCAAAATTAATCTCCCCTGCCTCTTGGCATGAATCATTTTTTTCATTAGTTAGGAAGATAACCTTGTTTGGATTCTGCAAATGATCGTGGTGTTGCAGGCATAATGTGTGTTTGGAAGGGATGGGTTTTTTCTTTATTTAGTTTGAGTCTTAGCACTTCCTTGAAGGGTGCTGTTCCAGTGCTACATAACTCTACAGATGTCCCCCCAGCATTCAGCCAGTGTTTTATTTGACAGTCACACCAACAGAAGCTGGGCACCCATAATAGCCTCATCTATGTTGGTATCATGCACACTTCAATGAATGGAAGAGTACATAAATGAACATATGAAAGAATGATCAAGTGGAGTAAGAGAAATCATTGTTTACCTCCTATTCAGTATAAATTTACTGAGTTAATGGTTACTTTCTGCAAATAATATGTTAAACATCATTTTAGGCCTGGCAGTAACCCACAAAGTAGTGGTACCTGTCTCCAAAAGATGCAAATTCTGTCATTTTTCATGCAGCTGGAATTGGAGGGAATGTCATTGACCTGACTTCCTAGCTAAGGAATGTTACACAATTCATTGCCTTCAAAGACTGACCTCCAAACATAACCCAGCGTGGTTGGATAAATTTGGAGTTAGGTAATGGTTGCTGTATTTCTTTATTCTTACAAGACTTTGGCCTTCAGAAGCAGTCTGCTTCTTTATCAGATGACTAAAAGAAGTAAATCTTGTATATTTTTTTAAAAAAATTTCATTTCTAAATATTGGTTTCAGAACATGGAAAGGATTACAGAAGTTGTCACATAGTCTGATCAGTTATAGTGGAACAAGTGATAGTTGATGGAAAACAAAAAGTGTTCGGCTACTTCATTTGGATACTACTTAGTGAGATAGAGAGGGGATTTGATCAGAAGAAGAAAATGTGGGCCACCTCCCACCACTGGTTAATCCTTTTTCACTTCCATGTTCTTATGTCCAAAAATTACAGGGCTGGATAATCCTAGCTCTGGTATCAAGGATAACTTTTTTTGTTGTTACTCATTTTGTAACTTTGATAGGAAATACAAATGATATGACTTGAAATTTAAAGTGAAACTTTTTTAGGCTAATTATTGTCCAGTAGAACTTTTTGTGATGATGGAAATGTTCTGTATCTATCCTGTTTAGCATGCTAGTCATTAGATGTATGTGACTTGAGCACTTGAAATGACATTAATACAACAGGAATTAAAATTTTAACTTTAAACATGTAAATAGCTACATATGGCTAATAGCTGCCATATTGGACCAAGAACTTAATTTATGGTCAAAAGGAATTATGCTCATAGATTTATGACAGTCTTGACCTTATATAATGATTTACAACTGGAATATCCACATTTTAAAATTTTGTTGTTGCATCTCCATTCTCACTGTTGGTATATTTCTTCAAGCATGTCTTCTATTTACAATTGCACTTAAATATGTCAAGTGTAGATAAAGTGGTAGGACCTTTCCCAGCAGTCCTGGACTCTACTTCCTGCATCACTGACTTCTTTTACTTGCCATCCCCCAGAGGATTGTGTTTTCCCCACAGCTCACCTGTAAACTTGTGACGGTCCCGAGCCTATGGTAGGCTGTGTAGCATCTACAGCAGGTTTCATGTTTAGAGACTTTTTAAAAATTAAGGGCTGGGAGGATAGCTCAGTGACACAGTGCCTGCCTGGCAAGTGTAAGGTCCTGAGTTCGATTCCTGGTACCTCTCCCAAAAAATAAAAAAATTTTGGGGGGTCTTGAGTCTGAAAAGTTCAGTTAAATGCCACTTTTAAAAATACTTGGTCTTTTACTGGCAAAGAAATTTTAGTCCTAAAAGTAATAGTCCTTAAGCTTGGCATGGTGGCACATACCTGTAATCCCAACACTCAGGAGGCTGAGGCAAGAGGATTGTCGCAAGTTCAAGACCACCCTGTGCTACAAAATGAGCTCAAGGCTAGCCTGAACTGCATAGCGAGACCCTGTCACAAAAAGGTTAAAAAAAATTATAGTCATTAGCAAGATCCTTTTAATACTACAATATCTTAGTCACTGACCTACAAAGAGTTACCACTTGAATAAATTTTCCATCATGTCTGTATTAATTGCTTCAGTGTTATAAGTACTACATTCTTGGAATTTCCATCTTTGGGGATCACAAAGAGTATTGACAGAAGTCTTTACTCACAGAAATGAACGAGTTAAAAAGGAAAAGCTGGGCATGGTGGCACATGCCTGTAATCCTAGCTGAGGCAGGAGGATCATTGCAAGTTTGAGACCAGCCTGGGTTACAAAGTGAGCTCAAGGCCAGCCTGAACTGCATAGCAAGACCCTGTCTCAAAAATACCCCACCCCCCCAAAAAAACCAAAACACAAACTTAATGTTGAGTCTTTCTTTAGGATGATGACTGAAATTGATAAAACAATGTGTTTGGTATTCAATCTTCTTTTAAGGGTTTTTTTGGGGGGGTCTTTTTTGAAATAGGGTCTCACTCTGCAGTTCTGGCCGTGAGCTTACTTTGTAGCCCAGGCTGGTCTCAAACTTACAATGATTCTCCTGCCTCAGCCTCCTGAGTGCTGGAATTACAGGCATGAGCTACCATGCCCAGCAAGATCATTTCTTTGCTTGCTGACCCACAGATACCCTTGAAATTTATTTCAGTTTTACCGAGTTTGAGATCTTTTGCAAATCTTGCATCCCCATACAGCTTTATGGGACCATACCCCCTGGCTACCTGTGCGCTGCAAGTGAAGGCAATAATGTCAGTCACTGATTTTTTTTAAATGGGGAAGTCAAAGGCAGTTGCCATTATGAGTACTATAGTAAATGCCTTTTTATACCATTCTATTTCTTCTCCCTAAAACGCTATTTAGTAGCTAATTTTATGTAGATGAGACCATGTTACACCTTGCTTTTCTGCCTATATATTTTTAAAGGCAGGCTTATTGAGGTATACTTAAGATAACATCTCTTTTAGGTATATGGTCTTATGAAGTTTGGCAGATACATAAACTACAACCAAAACAATATTTGCAACCCCTCCCCAGGAGGTCCTTACGTTTGCTCCAGTTTTACTAGCTCTGTTCATTTATGTGGCTTGCTTTAAGTTCCCTTAGCTCTCTTGATTCACATTTAGGTTTTCTCATTGACTCATACTTACGTTATTTCCAGTCTTAACTTTAAAACACAGATACCATTGTGAATTCTGGTATGCTTTTGGAGTTAAGACTTAGGTATGTAACAGCCAGGTAGTAGCTGTGTAGGTCCCCAGGCTGTTTGCCTTTAAGATTTGGAGAGGTATGGCCAAATGGCCTCCCCCAAAGTTGTTCTAATCTGTTTTCCAACCAGTTACAGTGGAGAGATTTGCTTTTTCTATAATATTTAACAACACTGAACATAATTTTTGCTACTTTTGTAGGGGAAATATTGCCTCACAAAGTAACTCAAAGTCATGTTTTAAGAGTTCACATGCACACAAAAAAGAAACTGAATAGAAAAACTGCGTTTCCACTATTCCTGATATTCATTCTGTGCCCATTGTATCTTCATTTTTATAACCAGATAGATTTTATAATCATCCTGACAACATACATTTATGAGGTACATTTTATTTTGTTTGCTTTTTAAGACATTATTCTGTGGGCCTTGTTCCTGGAATGTTCATTTTAATAGTTATATAATTTTCCAGTTTTGGTTTTGGAGGAGTGGCACTAGGTGTTGAACTTAGAACATTCTACCATTGAGCCATATCCCCACCCCTTGGGACTATAGTTGCATATGATCACACTTGGCCATGTATAAACAGAATCCTCTTACATTATTTAGTTAGGAGACTAAATGTGTCAACATTGATGTGAGAAGACTGCCTTTTATCATTTGAAATAGTTTTTGTCACTGCAATGGAAAATTTTTCCATTTCCCAGAAGGAAGCCCGGTGTATCCATTTATTTCTATGCTAGTTTAATATGTTTTCTGTTTTCACTTAAGAAAATATAAAAATGACATGCTGTTTATAAAGAGTCACATCTACTTTCCAGAGGCAATTAGGTGTTATTTAGTACATTCAGATTTGCTAATTGGGCCTCTGCCCCAACACATAGTTTATGTGTTTCAGAAAACGGTATATATACAGGTTGAGTATCCTTTATCTGAAATAGTCGGGACCAGAAGTGTTTCTAATTTTAGTTTTTTTCAGGTTTTGGAATATATATATATATATTTTTTCTATAATTATAGAAAATATAGTGCATGTGAACTCTCTATCTATCTATCTATATGTATATATTGAGCTATCTTGAGGCTAGGACCTAAATGAGAACACAAAACTTGTTTTATATACACCTTATATACATATTGTGAAGGTAACTTTTTGTTTGTTTGTTTTCTGGTGGTGGTACTGGGAGTTGAAGCCTGGATCTTCATACTAAGCCATATCACTGTTTTTAATTTGTAGTTTGAGACAAGGTCTTGCTAAACTGCCCAGGTTGGGGAACTCCCAGAATACTGGAATTACAGGAGTACACCTGGCTTATTTTTTTTGTTATTATTTTCTTTAAGTATATGTTTGTGATACATAAGAAACATTCCATCATGTGGGATTGGTACATATACAGGCTTAGGCAATATTTTAAATAGTTTTTTGCATGGTGTGGAATTTTCTGCCTTATGCATTATGTTGGTTCTTAAAATTTTTCAAATATTGGCAAATTTTAGAGTTTGATTTTTGGGTAAGGGCTGCTTGTACGTTAAAAAATGTCTTACCATTTTCTCTGTGCCTACCTGGTTCCCCCACTGGAGGCAGGTAGTATCTGATTCTTGTCTGTTCTTTCAGATGCAGGACAAGGACAAACATACATATGTCTTATGCACATGTCTTTCAGATGCACACAAGGACAAAGATATACATATGTCTTAAAAAATGCATAATGTTTGTCCTTGTGTGTGCTGGAGGGGAGCTTTTAAGCTGCAACTGTTAGCATGCTGAATCCCGAGCCCTTTTATTTTTGAGACAGGGTCTTGCTGAGTCATTAAATTGCCCAGGCTGACTTTGAACTTACAGTCCTTTTGCCTCAGCCTCTGGAGTAGCTGGGAGTATAGGTGTGCATTACTATACCAATCTCTTTTTTTTGAAGGGGCACATATTTAGATAACTATTTGTATTTAATTTTTAAAAGTGATAGTACAAGAGCATAGTTCTAAAGTGAAGTAATGCTGAATGTGGTGGTAGATGCCTATAACCCCAGAACTCCGAGAGGCTGAGACAGGAAGATCGACATAAGATTGAGAACAGCCTGGGCTGTATAGTGAGATCAGGCCAGCCTGAACTGCATAGCAAGACCCTGTCTCAAAAAAAAAAAAAAGGATTAAAAAAGACATGATTTCTACATCCTTCATGATACTTTATGCATATCGGAGCAAGGAAGAACATACACATTCTTGTCTCAGAAGGTAGTTTAGTCTTTCAAAGCATAGAGCTTATGAGGTCAGTTTCTTTCATTCAGCTCCCTAAATTTATTTTGTAATATACTCAGAAAGATACATAAGAAGAAACATGCCTGTCCCTGGGTGCTCCTTGTGTTAAGATTTTGGCTTTGTCACGTATCAGCTGTGATCCAGAGCAAGTTCTTCAACCATTAGAGAACTTTGTGAATTGTCATATGTAAAAATAAATAATACATTTTTGTTTAGACTAATGCCATTCTTAAATATGCTTATTAGTGTTGCTGTTTTTTCTGTTAAGTACCGTGACCTCCCCCTCCCCCCAAATCTGAGCATCAGTACCAATCTGTTGATTTATATCTGTGGTGGATATGGGTAAGTTCATGGGGTTTCTCCATTGCTTGGATTTTACCAAAGTAAATTTTAGAGGACTTGAGAAAACAAAGTTCAAGGTTGCTAGCCATTATTTTTGTATATTCTACTTTAAGATGAACATGTCTTTAAACTGGTATACTTTATGTAGTAAATGTCTTACTGAAGGTGTGGATAAAGGTGGCTCCTAAAAATATATTTTTTGCATAGCGCATTATAATTTAAAAATGCTTCTCATACATTTGCCATAGACTCTAATTTGATCTATTAAAATTCATACATAGCTATAAATAATACTTATTTTGGGGTAATAGTAGCCCATGAATTTTTAAGATTCTCTGCCTTGTCCTTTTAGTATCTGATCATTAATAATAAAGTTTCTTAAGACAGTCAAGGGCCTCGGAGAACTAACTGGTCTATTTCAATTTTTCAAGTTTCACTTCCTTTTTTGTTAACTTGTTTTTTGTTTTAAATTTTTTGTTTGTGCATTATACTATGCATTCCAAGAATTAAAATCATTTGAGCAACAATAGAAAAGACACCCTTAAAACTGGGCATGGTGGCCCAGGCCTGCACTTAAATGGAGGCTGAGACAGGAGGATTACAAGTGTGAGCCCAACTTGGCCAAGTTAGGGACTTTTGGCAGGACACTGTCTCAGAATAAAAAGGCCTGAGCATGAAGGCCCTTCCCACAGCACTCATTAAATTGCATTTTACAGCCTGCCACAGAAGCATGGATTTTATTCTGGGTCTCACCATCCTCCCACCCCAGCTTCATCCTTTGCCAGTACCCAAGCTCTTCTTTCCTGCCAGCCAGCCAGCAGGTGGGAGAGAGAGGCTTGGCCTTCCTTGTTCTTGGTGCTTCAAGAAATCAAGGGACAGCACAGACTGTTTCTCCTCCACGCTGACCTGGCCTAGTCATTTAAACTTGATGCACCCTCTTAGATCTTAAAAGTTAAACAGGTAAAAAAGTAAAGAAGGCAAAGCTTGTGAAATGTACAACATATATTGGCGGCACACACCTCATTACAATTTTGCCTGCTTGCTTCTCCTGTTCAATCATTTCTTTCCAAGGCAAAGGGTTTTTCTTTTCTTTTTCTGCACTCTTCACTTCCAATTTACCTAATTTCTCGGTCACAGCCAAGTTGAGTTTGTCAGAAACGGTTAATGAGGAAGGAGGGCGAGGTCCAAGATCAAGTAGCATCCAGTCTGAGCAGTGGCCAGTGCTGACTGTCTTCAGTTCTTTTTTATTAAAGACAACACAACGACAGAATCACCCTTTCTTTTTGTTACCCTCAGATACCAGTTGCAAATTAATTTCTCTGAAGAAAATATAAAAACATAGGAAAAGAAGAATCACCTTAATACCAGCTCCTGATGAGTGTGGTGACACACACTTGTAATCCAAAGCACTCTAGGAGGCTGAGGCAGGAGGATCACAAGCTAGAGCCCAATATAGAGAGGAACGAAAGATTGGGATAGCTCAGTGCAAAGGCCTGGGTTTCAATCTCTGGCATGACAAAACAAACAGAACCCTACAAAACAAAACAAAATCCCACCTCCCAGCTTCGTGTTTCTTAACAGCTTGAATCTTGACATCTTACCTTTTTCCTTCATATAGGGGTGCACATACAGTTACTCATTTTTTTGATTTGTTTGCCTTTTGTGGTGATGTTACACACTGAGTTTTTAAAAATAAACTTAGTACTTGGCCATTTAAATCACATTATTATCACCTATGGGATCATTTATAATGAGTGACATATTTCTCTGAGTACCTGTTGCCTTATTGTAATATATCTATGTCCTATTTAAGGACATGTAAAACTAAACTGCCTCAGAATAAACATCCTTCTAGGCAAATCTTTTTGGATATCCATTATTTGCTGGTGGTAAAACCTGGGCATTGGACTTAATACGCTGTGGGTGTGTACTTGCTTTCCATATGCGCAGCCAGGCTGCCTGCAGATCATGTGCCTCTCCCTATGCTTGCCAGTGTAGGGCGCTGTGGAGACAAGCCCAAGCCTGTGTGCGATCTGTGTTCTCTCCTTTCAGATGGGTGCACATCACTTCCAGTGTCTGGAGACTTCTCCTCCTCTTTCCCTCTTTGCCATATTCTTTATTCTTCCACATCCCTTCCTTTCCACTTGCAACTTCCCTAGGCTGGCTTCAGTGTGCGATAGAGAGGAAGCTTCCTTAAATGCTCTTCTTCAGTCTTTGCTGCTGCTTAGTGCGTTTGCTGCATAAAATATCGTGGAGAATCAGTATGGCACTCAAGTTCTGAAATATACCCATTTCTTTTAGTTTCATTCAGGTTTTTATGTTTGTGATTTTTAGTAACTTAATTTGTTACGATTATATCTTATGTGAATCAGCTATAGGTCTTTTTTTTGTCTCCTGGACTTCAGTAAACTCATGTAGAAAGATGTAATGCTTTTCCTATCTTCATGTCTAGAAAGTGGTGTTGTCTAAACCTGGATTTACTTTTAAAGTATATGGACTGCCGCAAAGTAGGAAAACTGAAGGGAATGATGAGATTGGATCTAATGATTAGGGTAATCAGGAACAGCATGAAAAACTTACAAAATTTTATTTATGGGCGCTCCAGGGGTGCAGCTTCCAACAGGCATTGGCTGACCTACTGGCCAGCAGACGAGAGGCTGTGCATAGTTTTAGGAGGGAATTGTTTCTGTGCTTCTTGACATGGGTGGAGATGTTGCTGTGTCCAAAGTCTTCAAAAGTTTAACTTGACTGAGCACTAAGATGAAAACTGTTTTCTCTACTTTGGTTTAAACTACAAAGTCCTTATGAGTCCTGCTTTAATTGTATGTGACTGATTAGGTTTTTTATCCTAACTTGTTTCCGACAGGGCATGGTGCTGATGTGAAATGTGTAGACTGGCATCCAACCAAAGGGTTAGTTGTTTCGGGAAGTAAAGATAGTCAACAGCCAATCAAGTTCTGGGATCCCAAGACTGGGCAGAGTCTTGCAACACTGTAAGTGATAGGAACCTCACCTTGGTCCCCTAACAAAAGAAACAAAAGTGGCTTATGTTCTTTAACTTTCAGCTTTTTCTTGTCTTCTGCATATTTCTGAGAAAGTAATTTAGGTAGCATATGGATTTGGACCTATAAAATTCTTTTAAATAAATATGACTTTTATCTAAATTCCTAGCAAAGTAAGGCTTGGTATTTGGTTTGGCTGCCCTGAGGGTGGCAGCAGAAGGAGGTGGTGGTAGTATTGTCACCATTCTGTCTTACTGTCTCCTCATCAAAACACACTCTTTGGCATGGTGCAGAGTTCGTGTCTGTGCCTCTCACCAGGCATAGCCCAGCCTTCTCCATCCTACTACTTCTATTTCTAGAGAAGGCCTCCCTCTGTTTTTGAGGCAATTCTCAGTTTTTGTCTGATATACTTAAAATGCAACTGCATGATACAGCTTTTTTTCTGAATTATTTGTAAACAGTGACAGTTACATGAATACACAGTTCTTTTGCCCAAGCTGTTGTATCCTGGCCTTTCTGATTGAGAAGTGAACTACCCACCATGTGAATTGGTTGCAGCAATGCTGCTCTGGACAGCTCCATGGACACAGCCGCCCCATACAGTGTCTTGGGGATGGTGTCCTTTGGATACTTCTTCTGCACAGGCCTTAGAATGTCACATTGTCTTTAGTTCAAGTTCTTTGTCTTAGTAAAAGGAACATCATTGACAAACATACATACATACATACATTTATTTATTTATACTGAGTATTGAACCCAGGGAGTATTGAGCTGCATTCCTGGGCACCAATCACCCTTTTAAATTTTATTTTGGGACAGGGTCTTGCTAGGTTGCCCAGCCTGGCCTTGAACTTGCTTTAGTCCTCCTGTCTCAGCCTCCCAAATAGCTAGGATTGTAGGCATGTACCACTGAGTCTGGAGCCTTTTAAAAGTTTAATAAGCTTTATTGAATATTATTTTGTGGCTTTCATGTGCTTCTCCTGCTCTTCAGATGAAACTTTTCTGTCTAATTGAAGCTCTGCTGCTACTTTAGCTGGATAGTGAGTGTGATGTTTAGGTAGTAGACATTCTGTTGACCTGTTTTCTTCAGGTGTACTTTTAATTGTGATCCCATAATGGTGTCTGATTTATCATTTCTGGTCCATACTTAAACAAAATGGCCATTATATCAACAGATGCTTGTTTTGACAGTTTATTTTCTTGGTGCTTTGTTTCTAGTCATGCTCATAAAAATACAGTCATGGAAGTAAAATTAAATCTCAATGGCAATTGGTTACTCACAGCATCACGTGACCATCTCTGTAAGCTTTTTGACATCCGGAACCTGAAAGAAGAGCTTCAAGTGTTCCGAGGTCATAAGAAAGAAGCCACAGGTCAGTGGCTGTGCAATACTTCTTGTCCTGATCACTACTTACTATGTACATCATTCTCAGACCCCAGTAATTTTCTTTGCCTGTGTTATTGTTTCACAGCTGTGGCCTGGCATCCTGTTCATGAAGGACTGTTTGCCAGTGGAGGATCTGATGGTTCTTTATTATTCTGGCATGTTGGGTATGTAAAGAAGGCTCGAATATAGCTCAGGGATAGAGTGCTTGCTTAGTCTGTGCAAAGTTCTGGGTTTGATCCCCAGCATGTTAAAGAGAAGTAACACGCACCAAATTATTTTTTATGTGGCATAAAAGAAGCATTTTATTCTGCCTCAGAAATTTGGATGGGGCGTAGCAGGGATGGCATCTCTGCTCTTGTTGTGCTTGAGGCGACCACTGTGAAAATTTCAATGGTCAAGGGCTGGGAAAAGTTTAAGCCTAGGCTTTTCTGGGGATTATGTGTAAGATCACTTTTGTGAGGCTTCTCTAAGTGGTGTGTGCTTCTTTAAATGTGCTGACTGGTCCCTCTTGGGAACTTTCAGAGAAGGGTATGCCAAGAGAGTCAGGTAGGAAGTGATCTTTTCTGACCTTGTTTCTCTGAGTCATGCAGTGTGCCTTTACCACATTCTCTTGATACAGGTAAGTCCAGTAGACAGTATATTTCACGGAGTAAAAATCTGAACCTGTACAAACATGATACAAATTTTGCATTTTTTCTGAGTTTTCAGCATTTCTGATATCAGCATCTTCTTGCAAGTTTCATTTCTGTAAATTGGGCTTGAAATAGAAAATGTAGCACCTCTCATATCAGATACGGAAAGCATTAAGGGAGGGTAAATGATTTCGTCTTAAGGCTAAAAGAAAAGTTTTGGGTTTTGTTTTTTTTACTTTCGAGAAATAAACTTCTTTATGGTGTTGCAGGGTTGAAAAGGAAGTGGGTGGGATGGAGATGGCCCATGAAGGAATGATCTGGAGTCTGGCTTGGCATCCTCTTGGACATATTCTCTGCTCAGGTTCAAATGACCATACTAGGTAAGTTTTATGGTGAAAAACTGCAAGGAATTATTGTACTCATGGAGTAGTGAGAAATACTACATGTATTTGTATTTATTGATTGACGTGTTGAATTGTATTTCATTTTGTTTTTAGAAACATTTTTGTAGTGGTTTACAAATACATTGCAAGAAGAATGCTGAATATTTAACATGGCTTTATCTAATTTTTTTTTTTGCCTTCTGATTTTCAAAAACAAAATCTTCACACAATTTATTTTTTGAGAGGAAAGGCATTGTAAAAATTTGTTTACCAAGAGACTAGTGTAGTAACTGCCCAGAAAAACACTGAAACTATGTTTCCCCTCTCCCATTACTTTTATTTGGACAGCAAATTCTGGACTCGAAACCGACCAGGTGATAAAATGCGAGATAGATATAATCTAAACCTATTGCCTGGAATGTCTGAAGATGGAGTAGAATATGGTGAGGCTTACATATTTGCCCTTCTACTGAATGTTGATATTCTGTTATAAAAAGTGTTAGGCATTGGAAAGATTGTGTAAAACTAATTTAAGTTTTATAGCTTGTTGATGTATAAGTCACCTAACATATGATACATTTTTGCAAAGTGTTAAATCTTATTGGCCACTACTTTGGTAAAGTCTCTGTTAACAATGAGTATGTTATTATTTGTAGATGATCTTGAACCTAACAGCCTAGCAGTAATTCCAGGGATGGGGATACCAGAACAACTAAAACTAGCTATGGAACAAGAGCAGATGGGTAAGAGAAATCACACATATCAATTTCATTTTTATACAATTTTTGTAGACCTGTCTGTTATTTTCATGATAAATTATGTTGAAATGCCAGCTTGATAAAGATTGAGAAATGTTTATGAATGTGCCTAATATTTAAAAATCTATTCTTCCAAAAAATTTCTTCCTACTTCTTTCACTGAAGGGGCTAACTACTTCTCTTTATGGCTTTAGGGAAAGATGAATCAAATGAAATTGAAATGACAATACCAGGTTTAGACTGGGGAATGGAGGAGGTGATGCAAAAAGATCAGAAAAAAGTACCTCAGAAAAAAGTCCCTTATGCTAAACCTATTCCTGCTCAGTTCCAGCAGGTGAGTAACTAATCCATGCACTGAGAGACTGTGGTTGATTCCTTATGCTGATGTTCTTTCAGATCACCTCCTCTTTTGCAGATGCTTGTATGCTTGTATACTGTGGACTCTTCTGGAGCCTCTTCACGTTCGTGGTTTTCGGCATAGTACCCATCTGTTGCCTTGCAGTCCTATTGAGTTTGCCTTGAATCTTCTCTGTATCCTCTTCACTACTCACCTACTTATTCTCCAAGTTGTGGGAGGAGAGAGAAGAAAGGCATGGAATAGAGAATGTTGAATGTTTGCCTTCTACTTTAATTGTCCTCTCAACAAAATGTACCTTGTAGAGGCTGACAAGTCCTGCCTATCCCCTCCTCTTTCCCTTTCTCTCCCCTTCCACTTCACTGTCTTGCACTGAGCTACATCACCCAGCCCTTTTTCAAAAAATGTTTATTTTCAGATAGGACTGAAAATTGCCTAGACTGCCTGAAACTCAGTCTTTGTGCCTCAGCCTTCCAAGTAGCTAGGGTTAAAGGCATGCATCATAATAGTGGCATCTTTTTATTTTGAGATGGGGTTGTCACTGTGTTGCCCAGGCTGGTTTCAAATTCCTCAGTTCAGATAGTCTTTGTGCCTCAGCTTCTTAAATGTGAAACTGCAGGTGTTGTGCCACTCATGACCAGCAAAATGTTGCTTTGCTTTGCTTTGTTCTGCTCTGCTCTGCTTTTTTTTTTTTTTTTTTTTTTTTTTTTTTTGAGACAGGGCTAGCCTTGAACTGGAAATTCTGCCTCAGGCTCCCAAGTGCTGGGATTACAGGTGTGCACCACCATGTTTGACTGTTTGATTCTTAACAACATGCAATACCTTGTAGTTTTTGTTATGTAGAAATTTCTGCTGAGTAATGTACCTACCTTGCTCCATTCCCATGTCATTAAGAAGTGCCAGTAGGAAGTCAGCAAGTTGGACTGAACAGATGACATTGTAGAATGGCCTTCTCTTATCATTATCTTTATACTTAGGGTATATTTTAATATTCTCTTCTTTTCTAAGGCTTGGATGCAAAACAAAGTTCCAATTCCTGCTCCAAATGAGGTTCTGAATGATAGAAAAGAGGACATTAAATTGGAAGAGAAGAAAAAAACTCAAGCAGAAATTGAGCAAGAAATGGCCACATTGCAGTACACAAACCCACAGCTTCTGGAGGTGGGTGGAGCTGGTGGGGGATTGTGGAATGTAAAGTGATCTCAGGAAGTAGTGATGACGTTTTTATTGTACTCTTTGGGAAGAGGGACGGGGTTCTCAGTTGGGTCTGTTGGACATCTGAAAGTCCCATCTCTGTGATAAGCTAGTTTCTAGTAGAATCCTTGGACTTTTACAACCAGATCAGTAGAGCACCTATTACACATTTTCAGTAGAAACACCAAAGTCAAGGTGGTTTAAATTTTGATTCATTTACTTATCCATAGGTGGAATTTTCCTGCTAACTAATTAAGTAGATGGCTGGCATCTGTTTTTCCCATCTATGATAGCTACCAAGATTGATAAAAGACTGTAATGACTGGGTTTTCCCCACACAAGATGGACACAGTCCTTCTTGTCATTTTCCCTATTCCTAAAGGAAGCTGTCTAAAGGGAGTCTGGCAGCACTTTGGTGGTCAGGAGCACCGTTAGGATGTTTGCATGATGAGTGGACAGTAGTAAATTTTGAGTCTGACAATGTTGAGCAGTTAGTATGTTTATTTTGAGGCTCCCCCGATGAAATATGTGATAGCAATATCGTCATTGCGGGCTTCAGCTTGTTCAGCATACTTTTCTTTCATTGCAGCAACTTAAAATTGAAAGACTTGCGCAGAAACAGGCTGAGCAGATACAGCCTCCTTCCTCATCTGGCACCCCTCTCCTTGGACCACAGCCCTTTCCAGGACAAGGTCCAATGTCTCAGATTCCTCAAGGGTTTCAACAGCCCCATCCATCTCAGCAGATGCCAATGAATATGGCTCAGATGGGGCCTCCTGGTCCACAGGGACAGTTCAGACCTCCTGGGCCTCAGGGACAAATGGGACCACAAGGTCCTCCACTGCATCAGGGAGGTGGGGGGCCTCAAGGATTCATGGGACCACAAGGGCCACAGGGCCCGCCCCAAGGGCTGCCACGGCCTCAGGACATTCATGGACCCCAAGGAATGCAGAGGCATCCTGGACCTCATGGTCCTTTGGGACCTCAAGGACCACCTGGACCACAAGGTAGTTCTGGTCCTCAAGGTCATATGGGTCCTCAGGGAGCACCTGGCCCACAGGGTCACCTAGGCCCTCAAGGCCCACCTGGTCCTCAGGGCCACTTGGGCCCACAGGGGCCTCCTGGAACTCAAGGTATGCAGGGACCACCTGGTCCCAGAGGAATGCAAGGACCTCCTCATCCTCATGGGATCCAAGGTGGGCCAGGCTCTCAAGGGATCCAAGGTCCTGTGTCTCAGGGACCTCTGATGGGATTGAATCCAAGAGGAATGCAGGGACCTCCAGGTCCCCGGGAAAATCAGGGTCCTGCTCCCCAAGGGATGATGATGGGCCACCCGCCTCAAGAAATGAGAGGACCTCACCCTCCAAGTGGACTGCTGGGACATGGCCCTCAGGAAATGCGAGGTCCTCAGGAGATGCGGGGCATGCAGGGGCCTCCACCCCAAGGATCAATGCTTGGCCCTCCCCAGGAACTGCGAGGGCCTCCAGGCTCACAGGGTCAGCAGGGGCCACCCCAGGGGTCTTTGGGACCTCCACCTCAGGGTGGCATGCAAGGGCCCCCTGGACCTCAGGGACAGCAGAACCCAGCAAGAGGGCCGCATCCATCTCAAGGGCCAATACCATTCCAGCAGCAGAAAACACCTCTGCTAGGTGATGGGCCCCGGGCCCCCTTCAATCAGGTATTTATTTCCAGCTTGTAGGCATTAAGTCACTGGGAAAATACGCTGTGTGCTGAAGCGGTAATGCTGAGAACTGAAAAGCATGTTTTGAGTGGTGATTGTTATGTAAAGGAGCATCTTGACTGAAGAAGGAATTAGTGAGATAAGAATTTGCCTCTACCACTGTTAACAGATGTCAGTATTAATCTTTACTTAAAGGTCCTTCCAGAAAAGAATTGAATATAGTTCATGTTTACTCCAGAGCCCCAACAGAGTGGTGGCTGTGAGGAGGGGATATGATGTGTTGTGGGTGCCTCAGGCTGTTATGACCCCAGTTCTGGGCCCCTGACTTTGTAGCCCAGTGTCCTATGGCCTTGCCAGCAACCAACCTGCCTCTGATTTGGCTGTTAGCTTTACTTTTAAAGATGATGTGATAGTATATTTAACTCACAAGTTATAGACTGTGTACCTCACAATTTTCATTTCAGTCAATGCTTTTAAGAGACTTTGTGATTCCAAAATTGAGCATTCCAAAATGGTGACCCTTTTGCAGGAAGGAGTTTTGTGTGTGTGTGTGTGTGTGTACAGGGAATTGAACTAAAGACCTTGCGCTTGCCAAGCAGGCACTTGTGCCATTGAGCTATATCCTGGACAGGAAAGAGTGTTTTTGTAGACATTTCCTTGGTCCTGCTTTGGGGACTCTAGTTTTATTACTCCTGCACTGAACTTGAGAGGTGGTGTGGGGAGGCTTTGGAGTGTTACAGGTTGAATTACAGAAAGATTTCATGAGCATGACAGTATTTAACACCGTTGGCTCTGTTCCATACTGCATTTCTGAAGTTCTTATTCTGGAAGAGCACTCTTGGGCTATGAACTAAACTGAGTTGTGGCCCAAAAGTGAGTGAGGGTAATTCGCCATGTTGTCACTGAAAGACACTCAGGTATCTGGAAGAAGGGCTGTTACGGATCTGTATGTAGCAAACAGTCTGTTTTGACTGAGAATCTGTGATCTGAAGATAATCACCATAAGAAGTTTACTGCCCTAAAAGAACTAGATGAATTGTGCGGTATTCCTCAGTAGGTCTTTCAGGAATTACAAATGTTCCACCAAGGAAAAATTCAGTGTTGTTTTAGTTTCAGATTTTTATTGGGCACTTTCCAGAATATACGATAAAATGAGTAAAATCTAGACTTCCCATCCGAAATGGTCCTATAATGTGAAACATTATATATTTTACTTATGTATGTGTAATATTTATTTGCTGCATTATTTTCTTGTCCTGATGGTGCTGAATAACAATTTTCATTTAGTAAGAGAAAAAAATAGTGAATTTAAGCTCTCACATTATGACTGAAATTATGAACATGTCAGGTTCAAGAGGTCAGGCCTCAGTTTCTTCAACAATTCAGTAGTATTTCTCATTGTCTATATGGTAGAAGATTTTGTTTGTTTGTTTGATTGTTTTGTCTTTTTGAGACTGGGTCTCAGTGTGTAGTTCAGGTTGGCCTTCAGCTCACTTTGTAGCTCAGGCTGGTCATGAACTCACAACAATCTTCCTGCCTTAGCCTCCCGAGTGCTGAGGTTACAGGCGTGCACTACCACGCCCAGCCCATATGGTAGAAGATTTTATGCTTGAAAAATGTAATGATTCTGAATTTTTAGTTGACCAGTAGAAATTGGTAGAATGAATCTGAAGATTGGACACTGTGTAGGGATTTCTAGTCTCAGGAGTTACCTTTGCTCATATTTCATAGATGCTGAAGTATGACTTTCGTCATTTTGGTGAGGCCAATTATTTATTCATTCATTTATTTTTAATTGTGATTAGTACATGTTTGTAGTACCTAGTGATTACGTTCATTGTAGTGAGTTGGTATGTGCATATGACACATTTTAAATCTTTCCCAGGCCAATTATTTAAACCAGCTGTTTGCATTGATTTAATGTAGTGAAGTTGTTTTTAGGTGTTTGTAAGTGGCCATACAAAAGCTGTTGATGAAGACTGTCCTGAGCTGAAAGGGGCCGGAAAGGAAGTTACTGGCACTGGGCTGCAATGGCACAAGGAGTACCTCTTGTGAGGGCTGTTCCTTTGTGTGGCTAGTTTGAGACCTGAAATCACATTTATTATTGGTATTTCTGAAAGTGCTGTTCTCATAGATCTAGTCACTGTGGTAAATGTATTTTTCATAAAATGGAATGATAGATTTATTTACATATTTGGGTATGAAGAGACCTGAACCAAAGTCATTGGATAGTGTGGCAAGTTAGAATTTAAACTTAGCTAGATGAAAACACAGATGGGACCAAAGGAAAGGTGGAGTTGAGTGCTGGTAGTCCTGAGTACTGAGATTATGAGGATCATAGCAGCAAGTTTGCATCAGACAGAAGCTGTAGGAACTGAGTGAGTCCATGAGTAGTAGAGTGCTTAGGAAGGGGACCTTTGGAGGACAGAGATCAGAGGGAACTGCAGGGGAAGCCACTGGCAGCTGCTTTCTTATCACGACATGCACTCCCAAGATAGGAAAGCTAGTCCTAGTGTTTCTTTAAGAGGACCATGTACTTCCTGTTATGGGAGGAGTCATGGCTCTGGTGGCAGAGCTTGCCAGGTCTTTACTCTTCTAGAAGTTCTTGCTTGGCAATATAAGAAAAGATCCGGCTTTAAGTAAAACCTGTTAGCAGGTTTAAAATACAAGGGCTCCTTTTCTTCATTTTAGGGATGGTTTTGTTATAATGTCAATATTTAGTGCTGGAAGCTTTAGGACAATCTAATATTTTTATCTTGTCACATTATAATATTATCAATGAAATACAAGTTGTGATTTCATACACTTTCTGAATACGTCTTTTTCAGGAAGGACAGAGTACAGGCCCCCCACCCTTGATTCCAGGCCTAGGGCAACAGGGAGCACAAGGCCGAATCCCCTCTCTAAACCCCGGACAAGGACCTGGCCCCAACAAAGGTAAGTATCTGCTCTGCTGAATGAGAGTGCAGAGAGTGCAATTGTGCCACTGTTTGATACATTTTACAGTCAATAGACAATTTTGCTGATACTGTCTGGGGAACTCATGGGGAAATGAGGGCACAGACATGCAGGTACTAGCTTTGCGCTGCACTGTTTGGGGGGATATATTTAGGTAGGCTGGCTGGGGAGGTGCTCCCCACTTGATACTGGCACTGATGCCACCTGGACAAGCTTTGCTACTGTTTGCCAGCTACCTTATTCCTGCTGGGAGCGGAGGTGGTTCTGTGCTCAGGGGAGGCAGTTACAACAGTGGGGCTGTTATTGCTTACATTTTTTTGACAGGGTAAAAGAATCAGGATTTCAACTATTTTTGTTTTTACTCCCTTGTTGCCTCAAATTTTGTCACTTCAACTTTTAGGGGCTTACATTGTTCTGCACCATTTGAAAAGGATGTACTGAGATGTGGTGCATTATATTATGAAAATACTATACTATGAAAAGTGAGGAGATGAGAATTGTCAGCATTTAGTAGTGGAAGTATTTGGGAGTCAAAGAATTAATGCTAAGAGTTGAAAGGGAACCAAGCCAAACACTGGAGACCTTGTTTGGGCTGAAGTGTTGAGCTCAGGCATGCTGTGTGCAGAGCTGGAACAGGAATGTGGGAGCTGGCACAATACTGGACCCAGAGTTAGAGAGGATGCTGAGAGTGTGAATGAACAGGAATTAGGAGATGGAGTATTTCTGTCAGTACACTGCTTCCTAGAGAGAAGTCACCAATCAGCTCATCTGGACTGTGGAGATTGTATTGCACAGAACTGAACTTTCAGTTTTGACTGGCTAATCCCATAGCACTGCGTGGTACATCTTGGGTCCCTTTCCTCATTCTACCTGATTAAGAAAAGTCCTTGTCCATGCCTATAATCCTAGTACTCAGGAGGCTGAGGCAGGAGGATAGCCATGAGATTGAGGCCAGCCTGGGCTACTATGTAAGCGAGTTCAAGGTAAGCCTGCACTACATAGTGGATCCTGCCTCAAATAAAAAAAACGGAAAAGGAGAAAGAAAAAAGAAAAGTCCTTGTCAGCATTTACAGCCTCGGGACTTTGGAAATTTTAAGCTCTCTTAGTTGATGTGAGATAATAGTAGGAAAAGTGCAAGGTCAAGTAAATCTTTAACATTCCTTACTGTCCCATTGCATGGATGTGATGGCAGAGGATGCACAGAAAGAAGGGCAGTGGCCTACAAGGGTGCAAACAGAGCACCAAGGACCTTCTCTAAGCTTTGGGGGCCCTAAGGGAGAAAGAGTCTTTGACCCACAAAGTACTGTCATCAACAAACTGAGAGCCACTCTCTTCCTCTCCTACCCTGTGTCTGTCTCCACCTGTTACCCTCTCCTCCTTGCTCTTTCCCTTTTCTCTCTCTCTCTTCCTCCTCTCTTTCTCCTCCCAGGGACCAAAGGGAGAAGGGAGAGCTGAGAAAGTGGCCCTGCAATCCCCTACTGGATTACCCGCCGCCGCCACCCCATCACCGGGGGCCACATTGCTCCCAATTTGTAGTGGTGGGTTTCTTTCCTTGGAAGAGCAGGGTACTTTTAAACAGATAGAGGTAATGGGAGTAGTAATGTTCATGGGTAAGTCCAAATGGAGCATGTGCAGATTCCTCAGGTCCAAGGTCACCTATGTCTGGGGTTTCATTAGGCTCATGCAGCAGGAAATCAGAATCCTTAGCTTCAGGGACACATGGAGAATTGAGTGATCTGCCTGCTAGGGGGAAATGGATCCAGCATATTTGTTTGCCAAATGGGTGAGCAGAGGGCAATGTAGAAGGGGCTTTCTTAACAGCGAGGGCAAGTGAGGAGGCAACAAATTCAAGAGAAGGGAGATTCTTTGTAATGGTATGTATTTCTATACTAAGTTTTCTAAGCTTCTCACCATATCAAATGGTGAGGAGTTGAAATGGCCAAGAGACACGAAGAGACTTGAAAGGGAGGAGGGATGTTGGAAAGGTAAGAGTTATGGTTGACCGTGATACGTGGAGGGTTATCAGACTGCCAGGAATATCCATGAAAGACATGAGCCAGACAAGAGGAAGGATTTCATTTAAAAACTTAGTGCTTTAGAAGTAAGAGTGTTCCTTGGCTACCTCTTTTTAAAAATGTTTGAATTAAATTGTATGTTGGCAGAAGATAGGTATACATTTATAGTGCCACAGTAGCTAGCTCAGTAGCAGGGGAAAACAGTCCCTTCAGAGGGCAGGGTTGGATGGCGTTAACCAGTACAGATTTCATTGGCCTCCCCTGTCCCATTTTCTTTTGCAGTTCTGGGGATGAGACATGGCTTGGTTTATGCTAAGCAAGCTCTACCACTAAGCTATAACCCTACCCTGAGTATTTTGAGTGTATTACATATATTTAAATAATCTAAAAAATTTTTAGTGGAATTCCAATGCAACCTGCACAGAAAGGTGATAATGTGAAACCCATTCCTTTAAAGGAGCAGAAGAGGTGTTACACAAACCCAGAAACTGAACACCAGGTAGTTACTAGAGGGTTCCTGCTCCCTTGCGACTTTCGGAAGACTGTGTTATAATCCTTCATGGGAGTGAGGGGATGAAATTCAGCAAGCCAGGGGTTGAAGGAGCAGCAGCCCAGGTGGTGCAGTGTAGATCTGGCACCTCCTATGGGTTCCACGGTCTTCTGGAGGCGAGCAGTGAATTTCTGGTGTACCACCTTCTCTCCCACAGTAGTGCTTTCCTGGTCCGGAAGCCCATGGATGACCCTATTGAAGTCATAAGAGAACAGCCACAGGGAAAGGAAATCCATTCTTAGATCAGGAATCTGGTGCAGGTGTTTTCTAGAATATATCAGGAAGCAGACACCACTGATTTCCTTTGGCATCAGTAGTTTCCCTGGTGTCAAGTTACTTAGAAATTTGTTAGGGATCAGGTTAGTGAGTAAGGAAGATGAAACCCATACCCAGAGCCCTGGTCTTCCCATGATATATGCCCCAGGGGCTCTGTTTTGGAAGTGTGTTGAGAACCCAGGAGGGAAAGCATTCTAAGGAAGAGTGTGTTCTGAAACACAGATGCAGCTGAGGCCTGCACTTCAGCCTCTTGGAAGCCATGGTAACAGTCAACTTTGTTTCCTTTAGGTGACTCCCGAGGCCCTCCCAACCATCACCTAGGCCCAATGTCAGAGAGGCGACATGAGCAGAGTGGTGGCCCAGAGCATGGGCCTGAGAGAGGCCCTTTCCGGGGTGGCCAGGACTGCAGGGGTCCCCCCGACAGGCGGGGCCCTCATCCAGACTTTCCTGATGACTTCAACAGACCAGAGGACTTCCACCCCGACAAGCGCTTTGGCCACCGATTACGTGAATTTGAAGGACGAGGAGGACCTTTGCCACAGGAAGAGAAGTGGAGGCGAGGGGGCCCCGGACCTCCATTTCCTCCTGATCACAGGGAGTTCAGTGAGGGGGATGGCCGGGGTGCAGCCCGAGGCCCTCCAGGGGCATGGGAAGGCCGCAGACCTGGAGATGAACGATTTCCCCGGGACCCTGAGGACCCACGCTTCCGAGGGCGTAGGGAAGAAAGGTGGGATATGCACTGTGCGGCTCCACTGTGCCTTTCTGGGGCCTGTTTGGTTTTGCTGTTCTCAAAGGCCTCTCCTATTTTGCTGAGGGGTGGTGGGGGAGAAGTCCTGCATTGACCAGTCCTAGCTTCTGGAGGATGTATGTATTTTTTTAAACAAAGTTATACTGTATGTTTTTTAAGTTTTTGCAATTTAGAACTCTTTTTTGTTTGTTTTTTGGTTCATGATAAGGATGTCTTGGATCTGATTAGAAATTTCCAGGTTCACCTTGATTAAATGGTGAAGTGAGAGCAAGATATCTAAATTAGAAATAAAAGGGTTCTAAAATAGACACAATTTGTATGTAATTACCTAAGAAGTTAATAAAATCAGATTGAACTGGAAATCTTGTTAAATTTAGATCAAGCTTAAACTTTTACTTTGCTTGGGAGCATAAAAGGAATAGAAGATATATGGAGAAAAATCAGGACTTGGTATAGTTTTTTGTTTTGTTTTGAGATAGCATCTTACTGTGTAGCTAGGGCTGGCTGTGAACTTGCGGGATCCTCCGGTCTCAGCCTCCTGAGGGCTGGGGTTGCAGGTGTGCAGCACCACACCTGTAATCTTGAGTGAGATTTAGTAATTAACAGTGATGATAACTTAATCTGTGCCAAATGCTGTCACATCATTTGATTGGTATAAGAAGTCTGTGAACTAGATGTTAACTATCAGTGGCCTCTGGACAGAGATCAGACACTCAGCTGTGTCTTGACTTTCTGAGAATTGCTATTAGTCTCAAGAGTGAGTGCATCCAGCACTTTTAGTGGACTGCCACTCAGGCATTTGTTCCCTTGTCTTCTCATCCCATTTCTCACTACTGTTGCTTGCTAATAGGTGGTGCAATACAGGGATGCAGGATTTGCTGTCCACACCCTTGAGGGATATATTAGAAAAGAATGGCTGAGACCGTGGCCAGGAAGGGTAAAATAGTAAGAGTTAAGAGGCTATTGGGGGATATGCCAGTCACCTTTCTTGTTGCTGAGATGAAATGTGTGACCTCAGCAATTTAAGGGAGGAGCAGTTTACTGTTGCTCATGGTTTCTGAGGTTTAGTCACCTGGTTCTAAAGCAGAAACATCAGAATCGAAGGGCATGGTGGAGGAATATTGCTCAGCTCATGGTAGCCAAGAAGTAGGGCAGGTTGGAAAGAGCCTGTGATGTGAGGAAGGGGCCAAGGACAAGATCTAGTCCCCAAGGCCACATCCCTGGGACCCACACCTCCTCATAGCCCATTTGGGTATGAACTCATTCATTGGTGTAGTCTGCTGATGGGGTTGGTGCTGTCACAGTCCAGTCATCCTTCCAGTGGGTCTCTTAATTCAGTCTAGTTGATAAGCAAGATCAACTGGCATGGGAGATTTTAAAAAAAAGACTCAGGGCTCCTTGTTTTAAGGGCCAGTCATAATGATAGCCAAACATTGTCTTTGAAACAGGACAAGAGCCTGGCATCTGCATACCTTCCATGGATATTTTTAATTTCTGCATCTTGTGCAGAAGTTCACTTTTTGTTCTGTTTCAGTTTGTATCAGTGACATAACACAGCCTAAGCCTGTGCTGCCACCACCATGCTGTTCTTGAGTGGTGCTGTGCATACTCCTGTTTCCCAGTCTAGTGCTTGTTCTTCCCTAGCCAAAAATATTCCCAGCTTGCTGTGGCTCACTCTGATCAGAGCTGTCCTCTTGCCTGGTAGTGTGTATCTTCATAGGACTGAGCCTTGCTTGACATTAAAGTAATGCATGGTTGACCATTGGTATTTGAGGGGCATTTCAGGATCTCCACACATAACAAAACCCCTATTTGCCCATGTCCCTTATAAAAACCTATGACTTTCTGCCATCAGCTTCAGACATCTCTTATAATACCTAATGACAAAAAAGTCTGCATGTTCAGTACAGACACAATTAATAAAAATTGTTTTCCATTCATGATTGGTTGACTCTGCAGCTGTGGATATAGAGGCAAGCTGTACTTACTCCTTTATTGCCTGTTTTGGCTGGGGCGTGCTGACTTCTCCTGGTTGTCTCTGCAGATCCAGAGCAGTAGCAGCAGTACTGTGTAGATACTGAGTAACTGTAACTGTTCAGTAAAGGACCTGTTCAGTGGGGGAGGAACTGGAGATGGATCAGTCTCTTAGAAGGCGTATCCTTAGTCTGCTTGGGCTGCTATGTGACAGGACCACAGATGGAGCCTGGAGGTCCTAGACTGAGGCCAGCAGGGAAGACCCTCTCCCTGGCTTGCATCCTTCTCTCTGTGCCCTCACTGTAAGGTGGGAGAGTGCTCTCTTGTTCCTCTTACAAGGGTCTTAATCCCATCATCAGAGCCTTCTGTCACGGCTTCATACAGCCCTAACCGCCTCCAAGGCCCCATCTCCAAATGCCGTCACAGCTTCGGGACTGAAGCTTTACTATGAAGGATGGGGGAGCACAAACAGTTCATAACAAGAGGTATTTTCTAGTGAGAGAAATGAGATTCTCTGCATCCCTTTGTAACTAGAGCAATGATACAAGGATGCTGGAACAAAAGAGGAGTCCTGCATTCTTTTAGGGAAACAGTACTTCACACTGAGTTTGTCCTACCCACCTACCTCCTCCTCTTGGCCATTTCTACCCTGGCCTTGCCTCATTAGTTTAGCCAGTGTCCTGGGCATACCCACCTTGTTGATAGGAAGCATGATTCAACCAAATCACCTCAAGACCAGGAAGATTAGTAAAAATAGACCTGACACTAGGCACAGAGACTTATGCCTGTAATGCCAGACACTCAGGAGGCTGAGGAAGGAGGATCTCAAGTTTGGAGCCAATCTACGTAACTCAGAGGTATTAAAATTTAAAAGGGGGTTGGGGATGTAGCGTAGTGGTAGAACATTTGTCTAGAATGTATAAGGCCCTGGGATTTCTTTCACAGAAGAGTGCCTCATGACAGTGGTGGGAGGCATGGTGGAATTAGACCACCTTAGTGAGCTGTTAGTGTCATGTGTGATGTAGGCCAGGGTCAGCAATGTGTGTTGAGACCTTTTTTCTTCCTTTTTTTTTCCTTTTTCATTTTAAAGAGAAAACAGTAACAAAATAACAACAAAGACAAAAACAAAACAACCACAAAACAAAAAGATAATAGAATGTTTCATGAACTTGTGAGTTATCCTTGTGAAGGGGCCATGCTAATCTTCTCTGTACCGTTCCAATTTTAGTGTATGTGCTGCCAAAGTGAGCACATGTGTTGAGACCTTTGAGGAAAGGACTGTGGGGAGGCAGGGTCATCCACAGATGGCTTCTCAGCTGCAAAGGAGGAGATGAACCTTTGTGTCATTGATGAGGACACAAGCTGGTATCCTGAGGACTAGGTAGTTCTTGCCAAAAATGCTTACCTTGGAAATAATCAGATACATTTGAACTATGAGCCAGCCTATAAGACATCTGGATATTCCTTTCCTATCCAGATCATAAAAGGCACTGTGCAGGAGAAGGGGGACTGTTCTTTTTTTTTGTACCAGGAATCGAACTCAGGACCTTGTGCTTGTCAGGCATGAACTTGTGGGAGGACTGTTCTTGATTAAAGGAGACTAAAGAGACACAGCTGCAACGATGTATAGTCATGAATTCAATTGAAAAACAACTGCCAGGTGTGGTGGCCCATGCCTATAACACTAGTACTTGGGAGACAGAAGCAGGAGGATCACTGCAAACTCAAGGCCAGTCTGGGCTACGTAGTGAGCTCAGGGCTGGCCTCAATTACATAACGAGACCCTGTTTCAACCAGCCAACAACCAAAAAAACCAAACCCAAAACCCAGCCCATTCTAGAGGATATTTGGGGGACAGTTGGGGAAATTACAGTTGGCCTGGATATTAAACATTATATGTTACTGAGAATGATATCATGGTTATGCAGGAGAAAGTCTGGTCTTAGAAGTAGAAGAACATACTGAAGCATTCTATGATGAGGTATCATGTTCGTGATCTTTAGCTATTTTAGAAATGATTCTTAAGTAGATGGATGAAGAAAAGATAAAGCACAAGTGGTGAATGGAGGGGAGGGTCTGTGGGTGTTTCTGGTGCTGTTCTTCCAGCCTTACTGCAGGTGTGAAAACTATAGTAAAAAGCTGGAGTGAAAGTTACAGAAGCTCAGGGAAGGGTAGAGACATGGCCAAAAAAGGCTACACGTGAGGGCAGTCTGTGGTGGCCTGTCCTGTGTGTGTTCACACCCTTTTCTGCTTGTAGTCACTTCTGCTTCCCCACAGGCTTCCTTGGTACCTCTCTGCTTCAGCAACACTCCCAGCCAACTGAGCCTTCCTGTTCCCAAATATCTGAAGAAGGGATGTGGTCTCTAGCCAGGAGAACAGGTTGCCAGACAGCCAGTGAGTGGGCTGCTGCAAGCCAGGTGACCTACATGCCAGGGGCTAAGGAGAAGGGCATGGAGGTGTGCTTCATGGATGTCGTAGGTCTACTCTACAACGAGGCTGTGGGCAGGGCAGGGTAGGTGTGAGTGCATACCCCAGAAAAGGCCAGTGCATAGTCTGTACCTCCTTTTTCTTGAGTGTGTAAGCAATAAAGGTCATTGTAAAAATGTAGAGGATAATTAAAATATTGGAATGCAATGATAAAGAGCCTAGGTTGAATATCAAGCCCAAATTCAAAGGACAACCGCCCTTCTGTGTGTCCCTAAACAATTGAATTCATCTCCCTGGGCCTCACTGGAATGGAGTTAGTAGTACCAGCTTCAGATGGCAGTGGTAAAGGAGGAGATGAAATAAAAATAACGCACGGAGAACATGATATTAACCACTTAAAAAGTGCTCACTGCTTTATTATTCCTGAAAGCTGAAAAGCAACTTGAACTACCTTTACTTTCCTGTATGTTTCCTTCCTGTCTGTTTTGGCCTCTGATATTAAGACTGTGAAATGGATACTTTCAAAATACATAGCTTTGTATGTTGCTTTACTCACCAGGGACATTGTATCCTAGCTTCTCTTGTCATGTTTTCTTGACACCTAGAGATGCAGGTATCCCAGGAAGTAGACATCTATTTTTTTTTTATAGCTTCCGAAGAGGAGCCCCCCCTAGGCACGAGGGCCGTGCTCCCCCCAGAGGAAGGGATGGCTTTCCTGGTCCTGAAGACTTTGGCCCAGAGGAGAGTTTCGATACTTCTGATGAAGCAGCCCGAGGTCGAGATCTCAGGGGTCGAGGTCGTGGCACCCCAAGAGGTGAGCAGTGCCAAGGATGCCTGGTCTGGAGGGGCGGGTGGCTCTGAGTACAGCCGAGCCGTCTGTGAGTCAGTGTTGTTTACTCTGCTGTGTAGGAGGAAGGAAGGGTTTACTTCCCACTCCTGATGAGTTCCCTCGCTTCGAAGGAAGTCGGAAGCCAGACTCCTGGGATGGAAACCGAGAGCCGGGTAAGGAAGGAGAAGCACTTGTGTAGGAAAGCGGACAGTAGGCCAGCATTCACCAGGTGGAGCCCCAAGACCCTGGAGGCCCCGGTCTTTTCCAACTTGTATTTCCAGAGGCTGGGTTGTCTTTCTGTCCTTTTGCCACATCGTCTGATCCCAGTTGATGAAATGCAGAATCTGTTTTTCTCTCAAGTCAGACAGGAAAAGGATTTCTTCTGAGTAAGACAGTATACTCTTTTTACTGAATTGTCTTATTTTAGAAAACAAATTGATTACAATTATTTGTCTAAATTGCTAATACCATAAATAATAGTAGATGTAAATTTCATCAAGGGACTCTCTTTGGGGTCCTCAGCAATTTTTAAGACTTTAAGGACATCTGAGAACTAATTCTCTGGACTAAACCTTGTGTCCTCTTACTCTAGGAGCTATGTTGATTTCTAACCTTGGCCTCCTGTTAGCCTCCATGGTATGACTTCTATATACCTGGCCTGTTGAGCAGATGTTTTCTGCTTGAATGCATGGAGGTTCTCAGACTGCTCTGTCTTCTGAGCGGCATCATTTCCACCTATGTTTGGTCGCATTGTACTTTGCAGTACTGACCTTATCAGATGCTTAGCCCCGTGGATCTTATTTCTTCTTTCAGGGCCAGGTCATGAACATTTCCGAGATGCTCCTCGCCCTGATCATCCCCCTCATGATGGTCATTCCCCAGCTAGCAGAGAGCGCTCTTCTTCCCTTCAGGGCATGGACATGGCATCTCTGCCACCCCGAAAGCGCCCCTGGCATGATGGGCCAGGCACTTCCGAGCACAGGGAGATGGAGGCCGCGGGGGGCCCTTCGGAGGAGCGGGGAGGTAAAGGTATGAGCAGGCCACTGGGCTCTGGGGGTGCAGGAGCTATGGGAAGCCTTGCCAGTGTCTTTTGTGTTTTCAGCCCTCCAGGATGTGGGCTCTGTAGAGTTACATGCTCCTGAGTGTGTGTGAATGTGCTTTGTTCGGGTCCACACCCCAGCTTGACGGAGCTAACACCCTGTGACTGCAAGCTCAGTCCCACAGTCTCCAGCCACTTCAGGAATCTCAGGGTTCCCACTCCATCTTTTTGCAGAGGAACTGCAGCCCTCTGCCAGGCTTGTTCTCTGGAGATCCTGGTTTGATTGGCAATTATGGCCTCCACTAAAGGCCACCCAGAGCCCTTGATGGTGTCCTCAGTGGAGGAGAGGCACCGTCCTCACCCAGTGTTGCTTTTTTCATCCTGGGCTGAAGGAACATTGCTTTGCCTAAAGTCACAAACGTTTGGGCAATGTGATCTGCCAGGGGCATTTCCTGGGGAGATAGTAGATAATCTCTGCAACTTGAAACTCTTGATCTTTATTTTATTAAAGGTAGCACTGACTCCTAGCTAGTAGATGTGGCAGCCACTGAATGTGCGCTTTTAAGTCTGGCCTTCTGTTGGCTGGGTAGTGGCATGTGGTAGGCTTAGGACTCTTGGAGAGGCATCTGCTATGTGTCTCAACTTGCACTCTGCTCCCGCTTTCATGCGCCCCGTTTGCGGTCCCTCTCTTGCCCATTACTGCCTTCTGGTTCTTCTCAGAGCAAAAGTCTCAGGAAATACTCATGAATCCTCAGTAGCTACCCCCACCCAAGCATACTTGTCAGTATGCTGTGATCTTGGATGACTTCCTGGGCATTTGGGACATCTATTGTTGTCCCCTGGTCACAGATATGTGGGCCATGTGAACTGACATGCTAGTGTGGACCTGACTGCCCAGGCAACCTCAGGCCAGCCCAAGCTGCTTTGTAAGAAAAGGAGCCAAGGTGTTTGGCTCATTTCCCAGCCTCCTCTAACCTAGATCCAGCTTCCACTCAAAAAATCAGATAAAATAAAGGTGGCATATTGTCCTGAGAGCACATTATGGGAGATGTGGCCAAATCCTGTCATTTCATGAAAAAAGTTTTTAAAAGGTAGAATTTGTGCAATTCTGAAACAAGCCATGCCTGGGAGAATTCTGAAAGCTAAGTTTTGTTTTTCAAAAGCTATTTCACTAAACTATGTAAAAGGAAACCAAAGGGTGCATTGTAGAATAGTAAGAGTAAACATCCTTCCTACTAGAGCTGCTTGTCTTCCACATCACCAGTAGTTTGTATATCCTGGCTGCTTTCAGGTCAGTGATTTTGAAACATTCCCTTAACCTCCCCTGGTGGCACAGGAGAGTGAAAAGGATACTTTGCATAGTTTGGGGTGTGGCCCAGCGAGGCTCCTTCTCCCCAGAGAGCACTGTGCTTCTTGCTGTGCTTCTCTCTCCGCTTTCTGTTATCTGTCACAGAGCCCTGGGATGTGGTCTAGTTGATGCTCAGGACTGCAGGCCAGGATGGCAATTTGACATGAGCTAGGAGCAGAAGTACACCTGGTAGTGCTCGAAATGCCACTGCTGATCTCCTTAGGATCTCCCAAAAGTGATCCACTTCACCAGGGAGAGGAAGCCTAGGTCAGGAATTACTGACAATCTGATACAAGTGTTGTGAAATCTATGTTTTATTTCAGGCCGAGGCGGCCCAGGACCATCCCAGAGAGTGCCAAAATCTGGGCGTTCCAGTTCCTTGGATGGAGAACACCACGATGGATACCACAGAGATGAACCTTTTGGGGGCCCTCCGGGCAGTGGCACCACTTCTCGCGGGGGCCGGAGTGGCAGTAACTGGGGTAGAGGGAGTAACATGAACTCTGGTCCACCAAGGCGCGGCACTTCAAGGGGGGGTGGACGGGGTCGGTAGAAGCGGGGGGAGTACCTTTTGGCCCCTCTGGACAGTATTTAGAACTTCTTGTGGACTTTCCAAGCAAACACAAGGAAGTGTGCACCACTGTAGCTCTGAACTCTGGGACAGCTGTGTCACCAGAGCCCGAGGATGTCTTCGCGACGAAGAGACTGCCGCTGGCTACCCTGAGTAGCTGACCTCCTCTTGTCCTGTCCACCCTCCTGGCATAACTCCCATGTTGTTTTGTGAAGATACAAGCTGGAATCTTTTTTTAAGTGTCACGAGACATGGAGCGCCTCCTTAAGTTCATGTCCAATTGGAAATTTGTTTCTATATGTACAGTTTGTCAGAGAAAAAACATTAAGTTGTTTTTGTATGAATACAGAATGTGATTTATGCAAGAATTAACAGAAACTATCTAGTCGTGAAGTGCTTGCCTTAAGAAAACCCTAGTCTGCCGTTGTGTCTGATCCGCTGAAGGTGTGTGCAAACGTCACTGATGCTTATGAGAAGACTAAATGGGAACCGCTAAGTCATGTCTGCTAGTGTAACTGTCTCAACGAGATTCCTCTAGCCATTCAAACTATTTGTTGTGGAGTAAGGAATACTTCAAAAGTATCATAATGGACTTTCAAAGCTTCAGACAGTCGACAAAATTACACTCTGGAGAGAAACTTAAGGTTCTCTCAGAGATACCTAGTCTTGGTAAGGAGAGGAAGTTGGTGTAAGCCTGACCTACACATCCTCTTTTGATAACCAAATCATTTCACACTAGGTTGAAAAGGAATGGACCAAAACATCTCAAATTTTGCAAAACATAATCTCATACTAGCTTTGTGGAAATACCAGCATTTAAAAGGGGACAGTTCTAATTTAATAAACGAGAAAGTTCTTTTTCATGGCAAATTCCCTAGGTAAATGTAACATTTGGCTCAATTTGGACTCACAAAAAATGTTTGAGATACTCCTTTCTATTCTGACCCTTATTTTTACAAGAAAGCTTCTGTTATTAAAAGGGCAATGCTGAGGCCACCAAGCATTTCATTACAACACCAGGTTCAGTTTGGCAGTGGAGCAGGCTTATTTGCAAGTTTAATGGTGCTGAAGTCTCAGTGCTTGCTTAGAGAAAGGATATTGGCATGGCTGGCTAGTGTACTGAAACCTCTTACCTGGTATCACTGAGAAAAATAATTAAAAAGCTCAGTTTTGTGGAGTGAGAAACTTTCAACCACCCACACTGGTTTTGTTAGAACCTAAAGATTCCAATTAAAGAAGTTACATTTTACTTTGACATTTAAAAGCCATCTACTACAACCCTATTATAAAACCTAGTAGGATCAAGATTGCTTTTACATTTGTGGATATTCTTTCCTTGTCCTCCACTGGTATAAGAGAAATTACAGTCAAATTCCAAGAAGGTAAAAAGGGAGACAGAGGAAACTCTTTTAGAGCTCCTACTTTCATTTATGTGAAAAACTTTTATTAACATTTTAGACTTTTAAAGATACAATACCTCAAAAAGCAGATAATCAGATCACATTTTGAGAATTTCTTTACAGAAAATAGAAATCTGTATGTTAAATACTTTGTACACATATGGCATTTTAAAACACCACTAACAAAGTACAAGATGATGTGCTTTGAATTTTATAAAAATAATTATAACCTATAAAAACTAGATTTTCAAACAATGAATTGAGAAAATTCTCTAAATTCAATTTTTGAAATCTTGAGAAATAGAATAGCCTCAGCATGAAAATATATTCGATCTTTTAAGTTCTATAGCCATTTAAATTCTGGAGAAATTTAGAACTACAGCAGAAATTCGACTAGGGGACTATAATGAGCAGCCAATGAATGACAAATCCCTCCCTGAAAGCTAGGCATTTACCCTCCTGAGGTAGGTAGCCCACATAGTGATGGAGCCTGCACGGCTATAGTGTGGATTTTGACCACCTCGGCAACACATCCACATGCTCATTCTGGGGCAGGACTTCAGAATTAAACAGGACTTGGGAACATGCCTGCACTTTGGGCCAGAGGAAGAAGCAGTATTCTTTTGCTTGCCGGTTAAAGCAACACTGGAATTCAGCTGCGGAAAACAATTACATTCCAGTGTGCAAGCCAACGTTGAAGTGGTTCTCAACCTTGGGTGAACATGGGATCTTCTGAGGTGCTTTACCAACCCCCTAGAGATCCTAAGTGAAACGATCTGAGGTGTGGCTCTTCAAGTAATTCTGTTCTCAAGTATGAGAACCACTGGCAAAGAATCTTAAATTCTAAGTACACTTTACCTTCTAGTATTAGCTACTGAGGAGACATGGGAGTTTCTGGACTCACTGGAATACTGCACTTAACATCTTTTGACAATAAATTAAGGTTGTTAAAAGTAACCAAAAATGAAGGAAATACAATTATATATAAAAAGTATACACATTAGGGTTGGACTATGTGCATAAAAGCAGGTGTTAGTATTAGGAATGATGAGAGCCTGCAGAAATTTTCGTTAAGTACGGGAATTCTGGACGTAGTTATCCCTACCCTAGTTCTGGAGCGTCCTCTCCAAGCATTTATATACGTCTTACTGGACCCTGTGCTTCCTGAGGCAGAATGTTTCTTTTGGTCCATTACTTTTCTTGTCTAATACATAACTAATTTCCCATATAAGGCACCATACTTTGCTAACTGAAGAAAAAAAACGAGGTAAACCGTCTGTTTTTAAAATCCAGTACCTAAATTAATGTTTAATTACTTTCTTCTACATTGATCTATACTGTAGAGTAAGCGAAAATAATTTCCAAGTCTTAATAGCAAACCCCAAATGCTATTATAGCTTAGCTACATCTATCACTGGATTTTTAAAAAATAATAAAAAGCCTGAGGAAAATCACAAAAGCTGCTAATTCAAAGGCGAGACATTCCTTTTTACTCAGCTCAATCTAAAACCACAGGTGGTGCTTATGCGATTTCCAATAACCCTTTCTGCGACGGTGTCACCAATACAACAAGCACATTTGGTCCTTTCTGAGCACATGCTTCCGGGGTACAGCACGCCACGCTGGAGTCGAGGAGCTCCCGAGAGGCTGGCGTCTCAATTTCTAATAGCGCCTGAAAGCGCGGGCTCGCGGGCACAGTCCAGAGCTGTTCCGGGATGTGTCGCCGCGGGCACGGGGTCGGCTCATACTGGGAGCGCGTCGGTCAGGCCGGCGGCGCGGCGCACGCGGCCAAGCGCGAGGCGCAGAGCGGTGGCGCCGCCCCAGGGCAGCAGGCCCGCGAGCAAGGCGAGCAGCGCCGCCACCTGCGCGCATGCGCCCAGGACGGTGAGGGCCGTGCTGCGCAGGGCCAGCGCCGCGTACAGCGTGGCGCCCAGCGCGGCCAGGTAGAAGAGCGCGGGCCGCGACGGCGTCTCTTCGCAGCGCAACAGGCGTCCGCACGGCGCGCCTCCCCTCAGCAGAACGCCGCCCGCCAGCGCCAGCGCCGAGCCCAGCGACCAGAGCAGCGCGAACTTGCGAGCGCGCAGCAGCAGCACAGGCGCGTATAGTACGGCCAGGCCGAAGCAGAGCGCAGCTAACAGTAAACACCCGCCACCAGCTGCCAGCTGCTGCCCGCGCGTCACGTTCGGTACACAGGCTGGGCCAGTTGCTGCGGGCTCTGCGGGGCTCCGCGTCCAGGTCCACGGCAGGCCTGCTCGGCCCAGCCATGCCCCCGCTGGTCCGCTCCTTCCCGCGGGTTCCTCCGCTGTCTCCGCCGCCAGCAGCGGCTCCGCGTCTACCGGCCTGCCTGCTTTCCCCTGCGCGAGGTAGTCCTGCAGCTGGCGGTGGACGCCTGCCATTTTGGATAGGGCAGTGGCGGAGGGCTGGACTTAATTAGAACTTCCCGTTTTCTCGCCCGCGGGCGGAAGTGCTTCGACTCCGGTGGGGTTCGGCCGTCCGGAGCGGAAGGGGTGGGGCCTACGATTTCCCCTTTATGCCCTGCCTTTCTGCGGAACGGAAGGTGTAGTCATCCTGAACCTTTTATTATTTCGGATTTTAGCCACTGGATAAATCCTGTGACGCATTAAAGGTCTAGGGTGGTTGTAGCTTTAAACGGGCCTACAAAAGATGGGAATGTGAGTCCTGAGTAAACAACTACCTGTTCTGATGGCTTTGCAAGATGGAGGAATTTGGGTAAAGGGATATGGCATGTTTTGGGGTTTTTTTGTTGTTGTTTTTATGTAACTGCGTGTATATCTACACCTTACAAGTTAATTTTTAAGAAATGCAGGCTGGAACTAACATTGTAAAAATGGCCATACTACCAAAACTGTTGTACAGATTCAATGTAATTCCCATTAAACTACCGTTAGCATACCTCACAGATCTAGAGAAAATATGCCTCAAATTCATCTGGAACCAGAAGAGACCCAGAATAGCAAAAGCAATCCTGGGCAATAAGGACAAGTCAGGTGGAATCACAATCCCTGACCTGAAATTATACTACAAAGCTACTGTAATAAAATCAACCTGATACTGGCTCAAAAACAGACCTGAGGATCAGTGGAACAGACTGGAAGATGCAACCATAACGAAAAACCCACTTAGCTACCTAATATTTGACAAAGGGGTCAACCAAACCCACTGGAAAAAAGAAGGCCTGTTTAATAAATGGTGCTCGAAAAACTGGCTTGCCTCTTGCCGAAACTGAAAATGGACCCCAGTATATCACCATGCATCAAACTCAGGTCAAAATGGATCATAGACCTCAACATTAAAACAGAAACCTATTGGAAGAGAAAGTAAGTAAAAATCTTGAAGACATAGGAGTAGGCAGAGAGTTCATGAACAAAAATGAAACTGCAAGGGAAACACTTCAAAGAATCAATAATTGGGACCTCATCCTACTGAAAAGTTTTTGTACATCTAAAGAAATCACCAGCAAAGTAAAAAGAAAACCCACAAATTGGGAAAAAATCCTAGCTGGCTGTCCCTCAGACAAAG